>BQNB010025777.1:0-59277 GCA_026074375.1 Tanacetum coccineum
GAAGAAGGAAGAAGCCGAAAAGCTAGCAGCAACAAAGAAGAAACAAGCTGAAAAGCTAGCAGCTACAAAGAAGAAAGATAAAGCTAAAAAGAAAGCAACAGCTGAAAAGGAAAAATCTGAAAAGGAAGCTGCTTCAAAGAAGAAAGAAGCAACTGAAAAGAAAGCAGTTAATGAAAAAGAAAAAGCTGAAAAGGAAGCTGCTACTAAAAAGGAAAAAGCTGAAAAGAAAGCTGCTACTAAAAAGGAAAAAGCTGAAAAGAAAGTTGGTGCAGAAGAGAATGAAGAAACTAAAAAGAGCGAAAACACGGTATGCAACGTTATGATTACATCGCACAGGATACAAGATATACCATACATTGTTACAAGAATTTAGATTTACAATATATTCAGAAAATTTCAGTTTTAAGTAGTTGAAAACTCTTGTCTTTAGAAACATCCTGGTAGTAGAGGTCTTTGATTATCATATACCCTCCTTTAATAAATGTTGATCACACCTAAAAATGATACTTGAAAGCTCAACATAAAGTTGGTAAGCTCGTAGGTTTGGAAGTAAACCCAGTTGCTGTGCTAAAATTTAAAAGTGTGGACAATAGTGCAATATGAGAGCAGAATGCATGCAATAGTATTTAGATTATCAACACATCAACACATCATACTAGGGTGTCCTAATCCAAATCAACCAATCAATAGAATTCTCGCGCGCTTATAGTCCTTCGAACCTATCGCCTACCATCTGGAGCTACACAGTCGGCTAAGTAGTATTAAGCAGAAGTACAAAAAGGAACCTCGCATAAATAAATCTCATAGCATTCTTATAGCATTCACAGCATTTACATAGATTTCATATAACATTCATACACGCAATCATAGGCACATAACATTGTCCAAAAAGAAATAAGAGATTTTGCACAGTAGTAAAAGTAGTTGAAATAAATTTTGAGTATCATTTTCCCCCAACGGAAAAGAGTTTAAAACGTGGGGATACGAGAACTCACCTCAATAAAGATGATAGTAAAAAAAAACTAGATGATCTCTAACTATACGCGCAACGGTACCCGGCCATGACCTATTAATAAGTTTACCTTAGTGATTTGTTTTATGAAAACGGCTTAATGTACAAGCGTTTGTCTTAGAGTTTATAAGAGTGTTTACATAATTGACATAAAGTTTTCGTGTCATAGTTGTGGTGGTTAAGTAGTTTGACTTGATGAATTCTATGCCTTAAGAGAATAAGAGTTTGAGAATTTAGAGCTTGAGAAGTAAGGATTAGAGAAATAAGAATTTAATAGAAACGAGACTTTAAAAACTAGAAATCCGAGAATAAGAGTTTAAGAATTTAGAATTATAAAAATCAGAACAATTCGATAGAAGTGAGTGTTAATAAAAATAAACCGGCAAAATCGTTTATTTCTATTCCACAATCTTCGTTGTTTTATTGATGACAAAACTTGAAGTAACATTATGCTAAAACCTTCTCAAAAAATACAAGTTTTCACAAAATCACAAAGTGACATAAAAATGTGTATACATTATTTTATGTAAACCAAAACTTCAAACAAAAATGTTTTCTAATTTCCTTCTAATTATATCATTCATGACCTAATCAAATGCAGCAAATCCAAGGGAAATCTCACAAGATTACATAAGATTTCCCAAGATCTTGAGAATCAAAATTCAGATTTGGTTACTTTAGGCCGGTTCCATTGGATTTGGCTGCCGGTTCCATTCTCCAATGGCACCGGCGGAACCGGGCTACAATACTTTTTTTGGCTATAAATACCAAGCCATTTATCTTGTTTTCACACACCTTCTCACTAAGAAATACTCTCTTATCTACTAATCTTTCTCTCTATTTCTTGCATACTCTTTCTTAGCTTCTTGTAGGTAATTTAATTTAAAGAAGAAATTACCAAGCTTTCATCCGAGACGATCAAGTACCAAGAACCTTGCGTTCATTCTCCATAACTTCATCAAGATCACATTGCTGATTCTTGACCATTACTTTGTAGTTGTTAGTCCATTCATAATTTGTATATCAAGTGTAGTTGTGATTGAATCGATTCTATCGTGTGAAGAATCCATCATTTAGCTTTGTTTTATTAAAGAGGTGTAACCATCGTTGTGTGGCTTCTCCGCCGGTCAAAAAAGGAGATTGGTGACTAGTGTTTACAAATTCTCGAGTAGGTGACTCGGGGAGTGGAGTAGGGCAAGGAAGGTGTCCTTATAGCCGAACCATTATAAATACTTGTGTCCTGGTTATATCTCTCTGACTCTTTCCTTTACTTACTTTTACAATTCACGAACCAAATATCAACATCAACTCATTTCACATAAAGTTTCAAGCAAAATTTTAAAAAGATAACAAATCAATCAAGAAAACTTCTCAACCCCCCTTCTAGTTTTCCACAACTGGCATCAAGAGCTAGGTTACCAAAGTTTTTAAAATAAATTATATTTTAAATCTTTAAAACTATTATGGATTCGGAAAACTACAAAGAAGGTCAATCTATGCAACGACCACCTCTATTCGAGGCAAACTGTTTAATATATTGGAAAAAGCGTTTTGAAACTTATGTGAAATCTAAAGATATTGATCTTTGGTACATTATAGCTCATAGTAACTATAAACCTACCATCAAAGACAAAGATGGTAAAGATATAGCTATTCCATATGAAAAATTTGATGAGAACCACAGGAAAATGATTTCCAAAAATAATGAAGCAAAAATGGTTTTATACAATGCTTTACCTAAAAAGGAATACCAAAGAATTTTAATGTGCGATACAACTTAGCTCAAATATTTAGATTCAATACTAACTACTCATCACGGCAACAAACAATTATAAGATAATAAAATAGAATTCATTTTGTACAAAAATATAAAGAGTGTCTCTATACCGATGATGAACCTATTGAATTGTGCTTTTTTAGTTTAAATACAACATACATCACTCAAAGCACTTGATGAATCTTTTTCAAGTCGTAATCATGTTAGGAAATTCATAAGGGCTCTCCCCTCCAAATGGCGTCCAAAGGTGACGGTGATTGAAGAATCCAAGGACCTATCAAAACTATCTCTAGATGAACTAGTCGGCAATATCAAAGTCTATGAGGTAGTACTTGAGAAGGACTTGGAAAGTGCAAAGAACAAGAAATAAAAATACAAATCTCTTGCCCTAAAAGCAAGACAAGTCTTAGTAATGAAATTGATCTATCCTCGGATAGCAATGATGAGAATAATGCTAGGCCGTTAGGGATTTCAAAAAGTTCTTTAGAAGAAGAGGAAAGTTTGTCCGACAACCATACGATGATAAGAAGAACTTCCGAAAGGCCAAGGAAGACAAGAAAGAAGACCGAAAGTGCTTCAAGTGTGGCGATCCAAACCACTTCATTAGTGACTGTCCAAAGAATTCTTTCAACGATAAAAAGGCGTTCGTGGTGGGTTGTTGGAGTGATAGCGGAGATGATAAAGAAGAAATTTGTCTCATGGCACACGAAAATGAGGTATTATCCGATACTCCCTACTACAGTAGATCATCATTAGATAATGAATCAAGACAAAATAAGTATGATAAACTTTGCAAAGCTATCTTAGGAGTAGTAACAAAAATAAGCACCTAAAGGCTAAAAACGAGTTACTCCAAAGGAATATTGATGAACTTAAAATCAAGCTAGAACTATTAGAGAAAAACAAAGAAATAAGTAACAAATGTTTTGTAACAAACTTGAAATTGAAATTAACTCTCTAAAACTGAAACTAGCTAGTTTCGAAAATAGTCGAAATACAAATACCGTCAAAAGACAAATGTGGATTAGGATACACAGAGAATATAGCTTGCTCTAGCAACACTAAAATCAAAAATTTGGGTCCTCAAATTCAAGAAATGCCCTCTGTAGAACCGGCATTGCTGGTTCCATTGACAACAGAACCGGCTTGTTCAGACGAACAACACCGGGTATCTGTTGACAGTGCAGAAAATGGGAAAAATACTTGAATCTAACATCATTAAGAAAAATGACTCCGTTTTAATAACCAAAAAGTCTATTTTAGGCACACCTAGAAATAGCAAACAACCACCAATCTTAAAACTTGGTCAAGGCCATGGAAAGAGTAGGATCCAAACGCCCCATAAAATGACCCATAGGAGATCTAGTACTTTGTACCCTAAGAGTAACTATCACCAAGTCGGTTGGGATTATGAAACTCAACAAGAGCAATTATTTCGACCACCAATGTACAATCAATGGAGTCCTTATCCTCCATTCCCTTATAGGGATCAACCAAACGGTATGCATAACATTAACGGACCCATGAGATATTAGGGACCGAATGCTTGAGTTGTTCTATAAATTTAGGTACGTCAAAAGGTCAAACTTGAACCGGATGAATGGATCAAAGACAACGGGTGTTCAAGACACATGACGGGTAACAAGAAACTCTTCTCAACCTACAAAGAAATTGACGGAGGTAATGTGTTGTTTGGTGGTAATACTAAAAGCAAGATCATCGGTAAAGGTACGATTACTCATAACTCCCTCTCTATTCATGATGTTAGTCACGTAGAAAACCTTAGCTTTAATCTTCTTAGTATTAGTCAAATATGCGATAAAAAATGCCAAGTATTATTTAGCGAAACCGGTAGCAAAATTCTCAAAGACGGCATAACCATAGGAAAAGGAATTAGGAAAAATGGCCTTTACATAATGAAAATGGGGAACTCACCGAAGGACACCCTTTGTTTAACCTCAATAGATGATACTTCAACCCTATGGCATCGAAGATTGGGTCACGCCAATATGCGACTTTTACAATCGCTATCATCTAAAGAGCTAGTTAGAAACTTACCAAAACTAAAATTTAAAAAGCTTTTTTGTGACGCTTGCAACATTGGAAAACAAGTACATGAAAGCCATAAGGCTAAAAACATGGTTTCAACCACTGTCTATAACTTTTACATATGGACTTGTTTGGTCCGTCGGCCGTTCAAAGTTATGGAGGAAACTTCTACACTTTGGTCATTGTCGACGACTATTCAAGGTATACATGGACAAGATTTCTAAAACATAAAAATGAAGCTTTTGACCACTTTGAAATTCTAAGCAAAAAGATTCAAATCCAAAAGGGTTGCCCCATTATCTCAATCCGCACGGATCATGGTCGGGAATTTGATAATGAAGTACAATTTGGAGCGTTTTGTGATGCTAACGGCATTACCCATAACTTTTCGGCTCCTCGTACTCCACAATCAAATGGGGTAGTAGAACGTAAGAATAGAACCTTACAAGAAATGTCTAGAACAATGCTAAATGAACAATCAATTCCTCAAAAATTTTGGTGCAATGCCGTTGACACCTCTACTTACATTCTAAATAGAATTCTTATTAGACCTTTCCTAGGAAAAACTCCTTATGAGCTTTTCAAAGGTAAAAAGCCATCTCTAGAATATTTTAAAGTGTTCGGTAGTAAATGCTTTATTCTTAACACCAAAGATTATTTAACAAAATTTGATCCTAAGTCAACCGAAGGTGTATTTTTAGGATATTCTCCCAATAGCAAAGCTTACATAGTTCTAAATAAAGAAACCATGAAAGTAGAAGAATCTCTCAATGTTAAGTTTGATGAATCACCTCCTCCTAAATCATCACCATTAGTAGACGATGATATTCTTGAAAATGATATCATAGAAAACCAAGATAAAGACTTAGAAATCAAGGAAAATGAACCATTAAACAAAGAAATCTCAAACACCAAAAACTCAAAAGATCATCCCCTAGGAACCGTCATAGGAAATCTTAATGAAAGAACCCTAAGATCTCATGTCCAAAATCAAAGCAACTTCTTCTGTTTCGTGTCTTCCGTAGAACCCAAAAATGTCAAGGAAGCCATACAAGATGAAAGTTGGACTATGGCCATGCAAGAAGAATTAAATCAATTTAAAACAAATGATGTTTGGAGCCTCGTTCCCCCTCCTGAAAACCAAACCATCATTGGTACAAAATAGGTCTTTAAAAATAAACTTGACGAAAATGGTATTGTATCTAGAAATAAAGCGAGACTTGTAGCACAAGGATACAATCAACAGGAAGGAATAGATTTCGATGAAACCTATGCCCCCGTGGCAAGATTAGAATCTATAAGAATTCTTCTTGCGTATGCTTGTGCTCATGACTTCAAACTCTTTCAAATGGATGTCAAAAGTGCTTTTTTAAATGGTTTTATAAATGAAGAAGTCTATGTTGCTCAACCCCCTGGATTCGTAGATTTTGAAAAACCCAACCACGTTTTCAAACTCAAAAAGGCTCTTTATGGTCTCAAACAAGCACCCAAAGCTTGGTATGACAGACTTAAAGCCTTTCTCTTAGATCACTTGTATACCATGGGATTAGTAGATAACACTTTATTTACTAAGAAAAGAAACTCACATATCATCATTGTCCAAATCTATGTGGACGACATCATCTTTGGATCAACTTGTCAAGAGCTTTGCGATGATTTCTCAAAAATCATGCATGATGAGTTTGAGATGAGCATGATGGGTGAATTGAATTTCTTCCTTGGTCTACAAATCAAACAACTCGAAGATGGAATCTTCTTTAATCAATCTAAATATGTCAAAGAAATGCTTAAAAAATTCGGTCTTGAAGACTCCAAACCAATCAAAACTCCCATGTCATCCGAAACCAAACTCACCCGCGACGAAGACGGTGAACCCATTGACGACACTAAATATCGTGGCATGATTGGCAGTTTACTCTACCTGACGGCCAGTCGCCCGGACATCATGTTTAGCGTTTGTCTTTGCGCCCGTTTCCAAGAAGCACCAAAAACTTCCCACCTTGAAGCCGTAAAAAGAATATTTCGATACATCAAAGTACATCCCACATAGGCTTATGGTATCCCAAAGGAACCGGCATAGAAACCATCGTCTACGCCGATTATGATCATGCGGGAGACTACGTCAATCGCAAAAGCACTAGTGGTGTATGTACATTCATGGTTTGTTGTCTTACCTCATGGTTCTCCAAGAAACAAACTGCCTTAGCAATCTCAACCACCGAAGCAGAATATGTCTCTGCCAAAAAAGCATGCCAACAAGCCTTATGGATGAAACAAGCTCTAGTAGATTATGATATAAAATTAGATGACATACCCGTTCTTTGCGACAACAAGGGAGCAATTGATCTAAGTAAAAATCCCGTTCTTCACTCTCGCACCAAACATATAGAAATTCGTCACCACTTCCTTCGTGACAATGTCTAAAAAGGAAATATCACTATAGAAAAAGTCGCCTCTGAAGATAACATTGCCGACATCTTAACCAAAACTATTAAAAGAGAATATTTCAATCTTCTCAGACTAGGACTTGGCATCATGGAACCAAACGCTTAATAACAACATTTTTTTTCAAAACCTTTTTCTATTGATTAATACAAATAAAAGTTTTTTTGCTACTTGGACATATTCAACGAAACACATGGTTAATATGTCGTTTCAAACATGTTCAATTATAGCTATATTAAAAGGAGGCTTAGGGTTTTTCTTATAAAACTAATTTTTTCGCTTTTGAGTCAAGAGAAACCGTACCTCCAACATATCATGAAAATGTTTCCAAAATTTTCTCAAATCGCCAGTACCATTCGTTTTCAAGCCGGTGCCCTTCGTCAAATAGCACCGGCAGAACCGCCTGATGAGTATAATTTTTTCTTACAAACTATACTAAATACGAATTTCTCAAATCCATTTCAAATTTTCCCTCCTTGTCACATCAATCAGCTCTTAATAGTAGAAGTTGACCAAGGACATCTTCTAATCATTGTTTTATGTCTAAACCAACAAGTAATGCATTAAAATCACCTCAAATTTTCTTCTATAAATAGGACTCAATTCTTACATTTTTCTTCACCATCGTCCTCCAACAGTGCCTAAAGAAAACAAAACTAACCTAAAAAGGACCGCTCGAATAAGCGTTAGACCTTGTTGTTTCAAAAATCCTAGGACATCTTCACCTCCCTATCAACCTTTCTCACCTCCATCGGACTATGTATCAAGACCTCCACCAACTACTTCAACTTCCCAAACTACTATTCCTCATCTATCACCAACTAGCAACAATACAAATCTCTTGCTTACTTCTAAAACAACTCTTCCACCATTAACCTCGCCACCACCGACACCAACTTAACCTTCCAAGCTCACATCTCCGGTAGCTATCAATCTTGACCCAATCGAACTATTGTTCTCTACTCCACACACCTCTCCTCAAGCTTTTCTTAACTCTCTCGAGGATCTTCCACCCGTAACAACTAATCCTCCACCTCCTCGTCCATCATTTGACCCCATTGAGCGTCTTGCTAATGAACCACCTCCCATTCCACCCATTGACTCATCTATTCACTCTCCCACTTCGGACATGGAACCACCTATTCCATCATTTCCACCGCAATGTTAACCAAATCTACCTTCAAACTTCCCACCACTTCCGCCATTAGGACCTAACAATCCTTTTACCATGCTTACTCATGAAATGTTTTGGGAACATTGCCAACGAACTCAAGCCATCGTCGACAACTTCCAAGGAGAAGTGAGATTCATTCTCAACCACATTCTTGACCGCCTAAATGTTCTCGCACATAATTACTAGAAATAGGCCTAAAATGCTTGAATAAAATAATTGATTCGTTAAGAATCTCTTGTTCTTTGTTATTCCAATGTAATGCCCTTAATGTTTCATTGTTCTGAATAAATGTTCTTTATTGTTGTCATATGATCATTTTTTTGTTTAAAATTCGTGGACATTGACTTTTCGTTTCTCAGCCGGTTTTGTCCGATAACAAGCCGGTTCCTTTCCAAAAATAGCACCAGCTAGTCGGTACTATAGTAGCCTCTTTTAGAATTTGGTTGTCTAATTTTCTTTTTGTAGGTACTCACAAAGCAAGGGGGAGTATGTCCCATTTTATTTAACCTACTCATTTTTGCAGATCTCTATGCATCTCTCAAGGGGGAACTTACCTTTTCTCGGGAAATATGGACTAACCCATTCCATCTTTTTGTTTCGAAAAAAGGGGGGGGGGGGGGAAGAGACCAATTGATTAGAAACTAACTAAAATTCAGTAATAACCAACTTTTAATCAACTTTAAATCTTTGGGTTTTGTCATCAACAAAAAAGGGGAGATTGTTAATACAAATAAACTGGCAAAAACATTTATTTCTATTTCACGATCTTCGTTTTATTGATGACAAAACTTGAAGTAACATTATGTTAAAACCTTCTCTAAAAACACAAGTTTTCACAAAATCACAAAGTGACATAAAAATGTGTATACATTATTTTATGTAAACCAAAACTTCACACAAAAATGTTTTCTAATTTCCTTCTAATTACATCATTCATGACCTAATCAAATGCAGCAAATCCAAGGGCAATCTCACAAGATTACATAAGATTTCCCAAGATCTTGAGAATCAAAATTCGGATTTGGTTACTGTAGGCCGGTTCCATTGGATTTGGCTGCCGGTTCCATTCTCCAATGGCACCGGCGGAACCGGGCTACAGTACTTTTTTTGGCTATAAATACCAAGCCATTTCTCATGTTTTCACACACCTTCTCACTAAGAAATACTCTCTTATCTACTGATCTTTCTCTCTATTTCTTGCATACTCTTTCTTAGCTTCTTGTAGGTAATTTACTTCAAAGAAGAAATTACCAAGCTTTCATCCGAGACGATCAAGTACCAAGTACCTTGCATACGTTCTCCATAACTCCATCAAGATCACATTGCTGAGTCTTGACCATTACTTTGTAGTTGTTAGTCCATTCATAATTTGTATATCAAGTGTAGTTGTGATTGAATCGATTCTACCGTGTGAAGAATCCATCATTTAGCTTTGTATTATTAAAGAGGTGTAACCATCGTTGTGAGGCTTCTCCGCCGGTCAAAAAAGGAGATTGGTGACTAGTGTTTACAAACTCTCGAGTAGGTGACTCGGGGAGTGGAGTAAGACAAGGAAGGTGTCCTTGTAGCCGAACCACTATAAGTACTTGTGTCCTGGTTATATCTCTCTAACTCTTTCATTTACTTACTTTTACATTTCACGAACCAAAGATCAACATCAACTCATTTCACACAAAGTTTCAAGCAAAATTTTAAAAAGATAACAAATCAATCAAGAAAACTATTCAACCCCCTTCTAGTTTTCCACAGTGAGACTTTAGGAGGAAATAAAATAAAATAATCAAAGAGTTAATAATTTAGACATGCTTCGGTAGTTTATCCCATCATCCCAAGTTATTTTGGTGAGACATCCTTGATATAAGTATTTACACTGTTTTGACATATAAATTAGGGGTTAGGAGTTTTCATAAAAATCATGTTTTTCGTTTTTTAGTCGGGCATTTAAATAATAATATTTTATTATTTTGTCTTTTTGTCGAGTTTTTGAAACTAGTTCGTGTCATAAGTATAAGTATAAATTTTAGTTTATTTATTGTGTTTAAGTATAACCGTTTATTAATATTGGATTATTATTTAAATAAAACGTGATTTCGTCCTTTTGTCGCATTATAAAAAATGAGTTTTCCATGATTTTTCCTAAGTGTAAGCTATTTACGAAAATTTCGGCATGACCCGTTCGTTTATAAACGTTTTCCCAAGGTTTCAAACCTTATTTCAAACATTTTCTTTCAAAAGATCAATTTTCGGCAAAATGCCAAAACTTCATATTTTCGCCAAGTTTTATCGTACTATACTTCAAATGTCTATCTTGACAATTCTCAAACCTGTAGTAGCTAAATTTTCGTAAGTAGATTTAGAAATTCGTTTTAGGAGTCTAATTTCCCTTGTTTTTCCTTATTGGGCTCAAAAGCCCAATGTTAGTCCGAAACTATTTGTTAAAACCTATCTCACAAGTCCAACATAATTTAAGTCCACTAGTCAATCCAATTATCAAATCAAAGCCCATTATGTTTAAAATGTAGTTTATTATCTATTGGGCCTTACGGCCCGTTAATAGTCCATAAATGTTTCCCTTCAAGTTTTAACCCATTAGATATTGGGCCTTATGGCCCACTAAGAGTTTAAATATTTTAGTCCGATAATTATCCAAAGAAATTAGGGGTGAGTAGAAAAACCGAAAAAATCAAGAACCGAAAAAACCGAACCGAACCGAACTACTAATTCGGTTCTCGGGTTGGATATGGGTTTGGCACTCCGAACCGAAAATCGAATTCTTATATATATATATATATATATATATATATATATGATACCATTAAAGTGTTATTATAATATAAAAAAACACTTTTTATGTTAATGATAATTTTTTGTTTACTAAAAATCTATGTAATTATTAATTTTTTTTAAATAGTGAAATTAGGGTTATTCGGGTCAACCCGAGAACCGAACCGATTTCGAATTCGGTTTTCGGTTCGGTTCGGTTCGGTTTTCAGGTTGACCCAAAAAAAAAATTTAACCAAAACAACCGAACCGAACTAACCGAATAACCCGATAACCGAACCGATCAACACCCCTAAAAGAAATCATATCCATTTCAAATAAGTCTAAGTACCCCACCATAATATGCCGGAAGCGAAACATGTCAAAAAACTCAATATAGATTTAGCCTTTGTATTAATATTCCGAAAACTACATAAGTTGTAACGATTAAATATTGACTTTTCTATTAAGTCGATTAAGTAATAGGAATATAACCGAAAATAATTTACTTGGCTTATCAAGCCATAAACCAAAACCATTGGGCTTTAAGGTCCAATGTGAGTTTTATAGTTTGCCCAATTCTATAATAATAAAAGTATTTATACCTTTTTGGGTTTTTCGGCCCAATAAGCCCAAAAGTAATTCAATAAGCATTAGGATAATATAACAAGCTCTTTTGTTTATTAGAACAAACTAGACCAATAAGTCGAAAGTAAGCCAAAGTATTATTTAGCCTTGTTGGGCCGGTTATTACGCCTTAAGCCCAATAGACATTGCAAAAAAATAGAATAAGCCCAATAATTAGTCCAATAAGCCAACGATTAAGCAAATAAGCACTTGGTTATAAAATATAAGTTAGGATATAAGTCAAAAATACAAGCCGGGACCAATAAGCTACAAAATAAGCTACTGCTTATTTTGGCTTATTGGGCCGTGAGTATATAAGCCCAATAAAAAGCTAAAATAAGTCCGAATAAGCTATAAGACGGATAAATAAGCACTTAGGCGCACTAAGTAAACTAAGATATTTAGCTAGGAATTAAGTCGAGACCAAATAAGCTCAAGATAAGCCACGACTTATCTTGGCTTATTGGGTCGAGAGTCCATGTGGCCCAAAAATCACAAAATAAGCTCAAAAGCTCGAACGTCAAATAAGTATGAAATTAAACCACGAAATAAGTACTTGAAATAAGCCGAACATAGGATAAGCCAAAACAACGAAAACCTTTTTGTTTTCTTATTTGGGTCGTGGCCCAAGAGCCCAAAAAGTCAAATAAGCCACAAATGGCTTATTTATAAGCCCTAAAATGGAAATAAGCTCTTAGACCTTAAATGTTATTTTACCATCACAATCAAAATATTTAAATGTCATTTTTCTTATGTTCCTTTCTTTTCTACTTCGCAAACGCCCCTATATTAGTTTTCGCGAATTTTAAAGTTTAGATTTTTACAAAACGCTTTGTACAACTAGCATTAACGTATCATTAGGCATTCAAAAGTACAAAAATATTTAAAAGATGATGCTTACAAAGAGGGTTTTGAAGAGGATTAAAGACTAGATAAACAACCCTTATGTTGTTTTTATGTACCCAAACACCAATGGAATCAACCCGGATGAACTTAGACCTTCATGTTCTTGAACAAAAATAGAAAAAATGTATGGATTGAGTGTGTGTGTTGGTTCGAACAACCAAGAGAAAAAGAAAGAGAGAAATGAAAGCTTTGTGTGTATTTTGGTGTAGTGTGTGTGTTTTGAAATCAAATGGGACAAGATAAGGATTCATGCACTAACAACTTTCCTAGAAAAGTGCCTTGTTGTTTCATTTGGCCTCCTAACTGGTCAAGCATCCTAGGGGGGATCCTAGGTGCGTTTTGTCGCTTGTCGGGTTATCTAACGATCATAGTTCGAGTTTTAAAACGTGACTCGAAAGTTTCTTATATTTTTAACGGAAGCAAAAAATATGTTTACATAAACTTAGAATATTCACACCATACGCCTTGTAGATAAATTGTTTTAGATTTAGTACGGACCATTTACGGACGTGCCGGAACGCGTTGGTGACGTTTTTCACTGTGCGCGGGAAGACTTCCCGGTAAGTGATTAAATGTGATCATAGACGTTTAGAATATAAAAAAATTGAATTGAAAGTGATTCATTGGTATAGAAATTTAGTATTTGACACTCGGTTAAACCGTAACTTTTTATCGAAATAGAAGTCAACAAAAGTCAACTTATGAGCTTTGCCATAGAAATTTGATGAAATCGTAGTATGTAGATGTATAGTCATGGTATTTTAGAATATTATGACCTAGGAAAAATCACCGGTTATCACATATAACTCGCAAAATATGTGTGCACCTGGTGATAATGAGTCCTGGCCAGTGTCCTCAATCATATTACCAATCACTTTATCACAGCATACAACTAGCTTTAAATAACACCACAAAAATAGTATAGATAAATTAACCCAACGCATTGCCGATAACCAACATAGGTTACTCTGTTTCTGTAACAGTATTCAAGTCTAGACCAAGTACTGGTATTGCCTACATAATCATTTGAACCGCGGTAGGGAATATAATGAAATAACATTCAGAAGTAGATTAACGTACGGAATGGACAACTTTAAGACATATGAGCTATTGTATAATAGTATTAACACAATACTAGAACGTATTTAGAATTTGGTCAACGAAGGAATATGCCTACCAGCCGATATCAAGCCACATTTAACTATAACTAAATCCATAAATAACCATAACTTAACCGTTTGGTAACCAATATAATATAACCGACTAACTATTACTGTGTAGTACTCTCACCATGTCGACAGTGTCGACCGAATCCATATGGGGTTGATCAAGTATAAATATACAACCGACTAACTGTTACTGTCTAGCATCGGTGATGATTGATGAATATAGTGAAAGAGTTTTGGGCTATGTCATTTTTTCGTAGAACTAAGTTTTTTTTGGAGATTCATGTTCTGGCTTTTATTTACTTAATTACATTCATCCCAAATTGACCACCATGCATTAGGAGTGGAATGAATGTAATATCAATCTCATACTTTTCTAATGCAAGTTGAAGAATATTCTGCAATTTCAGGGGTTCGTGTTTTATTCTCATAAACATGTTTGAGGCATAAACATAATAATTAACTCAACTTGTAGATACCAACTAGTACATAGTGGTTAACCATCAATCCATTCAAACTAAAAAACCAATATGAATTCCAGTAATCTATGTTAAAAAAATTTAGATGATCACTATAAAACAAGTTTGTAATCAATTCATTTAAGCACACAATAACAAAATCTTAGTCTTGTTAAGGAGAAGGGTCTTTTGAATATGGGAAACAATGGAGTGTTGAGGCATTGGCCTCAAGTTGTGTATGCTTTTTCTTTCTTCTTGTTAGCCACTGTTGTCATTGCTGATAAATCATATGGTTATAATTCTCCAAAGCCAAATGGCTGGAAATTGCCAAAGGTGAAGCATACATTGCCTAATTCACCTTACATCTACAAGTCTCCGCCACCACAAGTAAAACACAAACTGCCATATGTCAAGCCATATCTTCATAAATCTCCTCCACGTTCTTACGTCTACAAGTCTCCTCCACCACCAGTGAAACACAAGTTCCCATATGTGAAGCCATATCTTCATAAATCACCTCCCCGTTCTTATGTGTACAAGTCTCCACCACCACCTAAGTATGTTTACAAGTCTCCAACACCATCGTCACATTACGTCTACAAATCTCCACCACCACCTCCATATGTTTATTGTTATGAATTTATGATCACAGAAATCTGAGAGTCGTGTAAACACTTTCAGATCGAAGTATTTCGATGGTTCTATCGAAATCTTAAATCGGATAAAACTCAGATTATGAAATGAGAATGTGTTTTGATGTTATGAAAACAGAACCAGAGATGTGATGAATATATGACCAACAACAACAAAACGGATTTTCGGTTATAACTGCATAGCAGTTAGTTTAACCACCAAACCAGTTAAATAAAATGGGCCAAAAAACAAGTCCATATCCGGGAATTTTATTTCCCAGCCAGGGGCGCTGCCCCTTGGACCCTGCCAGGGGCTGCCGCCCCTTGGACCCTGCTACCAGGGGCGCTGCCCCCGGACCCCCGTCACTCGGGGCTTCGCCCCGAATGATAATCATAATAACGCCAAACAAGTGTGCACTCCGCACAACCCCGACTTGTTGAACATTTATCATGATTACACATTGGTCAACTAAGTCAATCCATTACACTTAAATCATATGGTGACGCAAAATCACCAACATTTATAAGTCTCCACCACCACCGCCACATAATGTTTACAAGTCTCCACCACCACCGTCAAACTATGTTTACAAGTCTCCTCCACCGCCGTCAAACTATGTTTACAAGTCTTCACCACCACCTCCGTATGTTTATAAGTCTCCACCACCACCATCACATTACGTGTATAAATCTCCACCACCACCTCCATATGTTTACAAGTCTCCACCACCAACGTCGCATTACGTGCACAAGTCTCCACCACCACCTCCATATATATACAAGTCTCCACCACCACCGTCACATTACGTGTACAAATCTCCACCACCACCTCCATATGTTTACAAGTCTCCACCACCACCGTCGCATCACATGTACAAGTCCCCACCACCATCTCCATATGTTTATAGGTCTCCACCACCACCGTCGCATTATGTGTACAAGTCCCCACCACCACCTCCATATGTTTACAAGTCTCCACCACCACCGTCGCATTACGTGTACAAGTCCCCACCACCACCTACATATGTTTACAAGTCTCCATCACCACCTCCATACGTTTACAAGTCTCCACCACCACCATCGCCTTCTCCCCCACCTCCTTATGTGTACAAATCTCCACCACCACCATCACCTTCCCCACCACCCCCATATATTTACAACTCTCCCCCTCCACCAAAACATTATTAAAGCACAAGCTTTTTTCCAGCATGACGTAATGAGACGAGGTTGACTTGTTACATCATCCTACAATCGTCAATGCTTTCCAATACAACTTATTCTTCTGTTTTCTTCAACAAGTCTATTTTCGTGTTAATCAGGCCTCTATACTGGGATGGAACCAGGGGGTGTCCGGGGGTCCAGGAACACCCATTGATATTTGTCTCGTAATGTTAATTTTGTTAAAAAAACTATAATTCTTTATAAATGCATCCGGTTCCAAGAAGTTGTGCATGTAGTCTTGTTTGATTTTTCGTAAATGCACCTGGTGACTTTGTATTCTGGTTCCGTCCCTGCCTCTATATGTAATGAGCTTGATTTATGTATGTTTTACTAATCATTTATAACATGTGATTATATCATTCTATATTTGAGAACTCTTTAAGTAAAACTAAGTTTTCTTCTGCCATAATATCATTACATATAATGCGACATTTCTTTCTATTTGCCTACCAATATACATCTTGTAGACAAAATATGTTCAAAAGTGCAATTTTTTCGACAATAAAATCCAATTCTTGAAAAAAAAAATTGGGATGATAAGAGTACTACAGAGTAAGCTGATTAGTACGGTTATATAAATACTTTATCCAACTAATAGAGCAGAATATGCAGAAAACAGATCCTAGCTCTACCTGCCAATCAAGCTTTTTTCAATAGAGTTTGAGAATTCTTTTGCAAGAAGCTAATGGAAAGTACATTAGGTTATACGATTCCTCGAGGGGGACAACAACTCTTAAGCAATTTCTAAATCAATCACTTAGAATAAGCGACATATTGCAACCAATTGGTCGCGGCATGACCAAAAAATTGATGCCAAAAGGCGTGAAAGACTTGAAGAAGCGGCCTATATGTGAAACAAGAAATCTACGAAGTTGTCAAAAGCCCTCTGATTTCTTATATTACACAAGATGCTTCCCTGTCTTTAGAAAATCCCACAAATTGGGGTACACCCGGATTATGATTCTCTCTATTTAGATTTCAAGATCATGATCTACCTATTTCGGTTGAAGCATGGATCAGCATTTTCCAATCTGATCAAAATCCTTCATAGTGACCGAATTAATAGAGTAATAGTCCAGAGGATGGCACAAGAACCTTCATTGTCATTAAACTATTTTAGCCTTTAACTTTATTAAACCGAAGATCGTCGTTCTTCTGTTCCAAGATCGTTGGTTCCTCTTACGATCATAACAGATTCACCATTTGATCATGGAATACCAATGTTCTTGAAACAAGCTTCCATGTATCCATTAACCTCTTTGATTTAAAGGGCGTTTTGGTCTTATTGGTATTAAGAATATCCCGAGGTCATTTCCGAGGAACCCTTGGGAAATAAGTGGCATCAATTTTACTTTTAGTGGTTTACTAGATGCTTCTTCAATACCAATATTAGATGCCATGGTGGACTAGGGTTTCTTGGATTTATATCCAAGATTTATAGAATACATTCCGTTAGTTTCTTCACCATTGCTAGAACTCGAAGGGATCTGAATAGTATCACTTATATGATTCAGACCGGAATCAGTTTCAGTACTGGATTCTTCTTCACAATGAAATTTTTTGTAATAATCCCTTGGTATTTTCAAAATGCACCTGATACACAATTTTGTGATACAAATCTATGTTGACTTACCTAATTTATAGATCGTAAAAACTCAGTGCACCTGGTGATATTGAGTCCTTGCCAGTGTCCTCAATCATATAATCAGGCACAGCAAACTGCTAACTTCTAATCACAACAAAAAATAGCATAGGTTACTTTGTTTTTTGTAACAATATTAATTAGTCTAGACCAAGTACTGGTATTGCATACATAGATAATCATTTGAACTGCAATAAGGGAATGTATTGATGTACGGAATGGACTAATGGAGCCACCTTTTTTTATAAACTTTAAGACATATCGATCAGCTATTGTATAATAGTCTTAACACAATACTAGAACGTATTTAGGATTTGGTCCACAAAGGAATATGCCTACCAGTCAATATCAAGCCACATTTCAAGCAACAGGATTGAATCTAACTACAACTAAATCCATAAAGAACCGTAACTTAACCGTTCGGTAACTAATACTAGGCATAGATAACCAAAACTCAATAGATGTCTCTATATATCTTTGCCAAATAAATGACCACATCGACCTAATCCATATGGAGTTGATCAAGTATATATATAAAGCAGTAAGTGTGTAGTACTCTCTCACCATCCCGAAACACGTTCTAGAATTAGAGTTTTTGGTCGAATAATGATAACTTTTTTGACAAAATTTCTCTACACTAACAGTTGGTCTTCACTGCAGATTGAGCATCGATGAATAAGTTTTTTTGTTGATGCAGTCAGCTCTGTTCTACGCATTAGACATTGAATGAATGTAAAATATCAATCTTATACTTTTCTAATGCAAGTTGAAGATTATTTTACAATTTCAGAGGTTGATGTTTTATTCTCATAAACATGTTTAAGGCATAAACAAAATAATTAACTCAACTTGTACATAGTGGTTAACCATGAATCCATTCCAACCAAAGAAAACAATATAATTTCCAGTAATTTAAATTAAAAAAATGTGGATGCTAACTATATAACAAGCCTGTAATCAACCCATTTAAGCACACAAAAACAAATCTTAGTATTGTAAAAGAAGAGTGGCTCTTAATATGGGAAACAATGGGGTGCTGAGGCATTGGCCTCAACTTGTGTATGCTTTTTCTTTCTTCTTGTTAGCTGCTGTTGTCATTGCTGATAAATCATATGGTTATAATTCTCCAAAGCCTAATGGCTGGAAATTGCCTAAGGTGAAGCATACCATGCAAAAATCACCTTACATCTATAAGTCTCCACCACCACCATTGAAACAAAAATTGCCATATGTGAAGCCATATCTTCATAAATCTCCTCCACGTTCCTACGTCTACAAGTCTCCACCACCACCAATGAAACACGAATTGCCATATGTTAAGCCATATCATCATAAATCTCCTCCTCACTCTTACGTCTACAAGTCTCCAAAACCGCAATTGAAACACAAATATCCGTATGTAAAGCCATATCTTCATAAATCTCCTCATCATTCTTACGTTTACAAGTCTCCACCACCACCTCCGTATGTTTACAAGTCTCCACCACCGCCGTCACACTACGTTTACAAGTCTCCACCACCACCTCCATATGTTTACAAGTCTCCACCACCACCTCCATATGTTTACAAGTCTCCACCACCACCTCCGTATGTTTACAAGTCTCCACCACCGCCGTCACACTATGTTTACAAGTCTCCACCACCACCTCCATATGTTTACAAGTCTCCACCACCGCCGTCACACTATGTTTACAAGTCTCCTCCACCACCTCCATATGTTTACAAGTCCCCACCACCACCCTCACAATACATTTACAAGTCTCCACCACCACCTCCATATGTTTACAAGTCTCCACCACCTCCATCACACTATGTTTACAAGTCTCCACCACCACCTCCGTATGTTTATAAGTCTCCACCACCACAGTCAAACTATGTTTACAAGTCTCCACCACCGCCCTCACCATATGTTTACAAGTCTCCACCACCACCTCCATATGTTAACAAGTCTCCACCACCGCCATCACACTATGTTTACTCTCCACCACCACCTCCATACGTTTACAAGTCTCCACCACCACCGTCGCCCTCTCCCCCACCTCCATATGTGTATAAGTCTCCACCACCACCATCGCCTTCTCCCCCACCTCCATATGTTTACAAGTCGCCACCTCCACCATCACCTTCCCCCCCACCCCCATATGTTTACAACTCTCCCCCACCACCAAAACATTATTAAACCACAAGCTTTCTTAACATAACTGAATGAGACAAGGTTGACTTGTTACATCATCCTAAGATTTCCTTTATGCTTTCCAATACAACTTTTTGTTGTTGTTTTTCCTTCATTCTTAACAAGTGGATTTTTAGGTTAATAAGCTTCAATATGCAATGAGCTTGATTTCTGTAAGTTGTATTAATCATTTATAACATGTGATTTGTTCTTTCTATATTTAAGAACTTTTAAAGTAATCCTCAGTTTTCTTCCTTGCATAATATCACTATTTATAAGGTGGCGCTTCTTTCACTTTGTCCAAAGTGTGACTGTTTTGATAATAGAATCAGATTCTTAAAAAAAAATAGGATGTTATGCGTATCACACAGTAAACTCATCCGAACGGTTTAGATAAATACTTTATCCAACCCACTCAGCATACTACGCGGAAAACAGACCCTTGCTTTACCTGCCAAGTTTTTTTAATAGCGTTTATTAGATAAGTTTTGCAAGTAGCCAATGGAGAGTACACTAAATAACACAATTGCTCTAGGAGGACCACAACTCTTAAACAATTTAAGGGTTTCTATATCAATCAACAAACTCTAAATATACATAAAAAAAACCTATAAATCGCAAATATCTGAAGTCTAAACGTATTGGCTTTGCAATCCAAAAAGTGCTATCGGCGCAGCTTGTTGCCCGTTTACCTTCCACCCATATGTAAATCCTATTTTTAATAAGTTGAGAAAATACTAACTGTTAGTCTGTTAAAAAAAGAAGTCTAAACACTATAACTGATGAAAAAACAAACTATAGAAAGATAGGAAATTACCCTTCACATTTTCAAATTGGTCTAAGAATTCTACAAGAGATGCAGCATCTTTATGAATTTCAGCACTCATGTCCATATTTTAGAAGTTATTTAAGACATTATTGCACTTCGTACTTGTTCAAACTACAAGCAGGCTTTTAACAGAACTAATGATATGTTAGTTGGAGTAACCACTCAAGGGTGCCCTAGTGGCAAAAGGGCTTGTGACTATCATTCTAAAATGTGTGAGGTCTCAAGTTCTGCTAGGTGCAAACAATCTTGAAGTGACCACGCCAACCTCCTGAAAAGGGAGGGCTTTACTTGTGTGGTCACGCCAACCTCCTGAAAAGGGAGGGCTTTACGTGGTTAGAGTCTGTGTAGCGGTGGTCAAACTCCATGGATTAGTCGGCCAAAAGGTCGAAAACATTGATATCCAAAAAAAGATAGTTGCAGAGAATATATCAGAAACGAGCGTAAATCACTAGCAATGGCAATCATGAAGCAGTTATACAAAGGTTGATATAAATAAAGCAATGATCAATGCCTTCTAGAAATACTTTTTGATGCGGTTTCAACTTCTAGTCAAACTCAAAACTCATAGTCAAAGCAAGACATTAATTTTCTTTAATTTTATTTAAGTTTGACAATAAATTGTGATTAGGATAGTATTTAATTTCTAATTAGTTATAAATTTAGGGAAAATAAAAAGTCTCTAGTTTTCCTATAAATATTAGACCTTTTCTTTGTATGGGGATATCTTTGAGTTTTAATAATAAAAGTTTTGCTTTGTTCTTACTGGCGGTTTTGCTAAATCCTTTTGCAATAATCTGTATTCGTTTAAATCAACGATTTTGAATTTTTCTGCCTGATTATCGTATTCTTTATGAATCAACATAGTTTGGTAATATTGTTTCTGGTATTCAATGGTAATAAACAGATTCAAATTTGTGTATCTTTTTTTATAACACGACGATCAGGTGCATAAAAGAGCCAAAGTTCCTGATAAGGATTCTTCAAGAAGAGAATGTAAAGATAAGAGTTAGAATATTCCGTTCTTTGGATGGTGATGATTCATCTTCTGATAAATGGAGATTATGATGTGAATTGTTGCGGTGACGATTAGTAAGGAACCTCCAATCTTTGATGATGATCAATTGAAGACTATTAAGAAGGACATCCAATATTTGATGATTAACGCATATGAACGAAGAGATTGTAGTGTGGAAGTTATGGAAATGATTTTGTTGGCAAATATCCTAATGTACAAAGGATGAAAGAATGTTCATTTTCGTGTTTTTTATGCGTTATAATGAAAAATCGATGGTCAAGGTTATGATACAGATAATGAAGATGTCATCTATGCTAAAAAAGAGAATATAGAAGTCACGGTAATCTCTGTCACTGAAAGCGACTCTCTATAGTGAAGAAGAAGAATCAACATCTGAACGATCAGTTAAGTATACACTGTTGAGAGTTAATGACATTTTTCTCGATTCAATACATCCAAACTACTGTAAGCGTTTGATTTTTTTTCCAAAAATCGTATGATTTAAAATCCTCATGATTAAATGTGGGTCTGCAAAAAGGTAATTTGGTCGAGATTGGTATTTTGATAGACAAAAAATATTCAAGAAGTAGTTGTTGAAAGCTAAACCATGGTCGATAAGTTTGGTTTAAGACGATCAAGGTTCGAGGTCGAGTCATTATAAAGAAAGAGAATTTGATGCAAGGGATACAAATTTGGATCTACAGTAACACGTTGTCTAGGAACGGTAAGTCAAAACTCGAGACAAGTTTTTATAAGTGTGGGAGAATGATTGCGTTTTCAACTTCTAGTCAAAGCTCAAAACCATAGTACAAAAGCAAACTAATTTTCTTAATTTTTATATAAGTTTGACAGATAAGATTGTGATTAGGGATATATTTAATTTCCTAATTAAGTTATAAATATTAAGGAAAATGAAAGAGGTCTTTAGATTGTCCAATAAATATTAGACATTTTGATCTTTAATAAGGGATATCTTTGAGTTTTAATAATAAAAGTTTTGCTTTGTTCTTGGCGGTTTGCTAAGATCCTCTTAATAATCGGTATTCGTTTGAATCAACGATTGTTGAAGTTTGTCTGATTATCGATATTCTTTTGAATCAACGATAGTTGAAAGATTGTTTCTGGCATTCATTGGAGTCAACAAATTCAATTTGTGTTATCTTGTTTATTACACTACATCACTTTTCATGGAGAAAACTATATAGAGAGGAAGATTTCACAAGCTGACCCAATGCTCAAACAATGATAATGAGATTTCATGAAGCAGTATATGTTTGACAAATCATAGTTAACAAAGTAAGGTCATCCGGATTGCGATTAGACTCAAAGATAATAAGTACATTATTCACTTCCTGTTAATTTGTTAATTTGCTTTACAAGCCGATCTATGTCACAGGTGAGAAACAAAACATACATTGAACTAGCATACTCAAACAATGATAATTTCAATTTGTTATATGCAAAATTAGTAATACTAAGCGTAGATAACCAGATCTCAGCCGATCTTTCCATATATCTTACAAAATAATTGACTTTCTATAACCTAATTGTAAGAATTAGACTTTTTTTTTCAGTAATACTTGATCTTTCTATGTAGTAAAGTACTCTCATCATCGTGAAATAAATGTAAGAATTAGACTATTTTTATTTCCTTACTGACATTCATCCTAGACTGACCACTATGCATTACAAATAGAATAAATGTCAAATATCAATCTTATACTTTTATAATGCAAGTTGAAGAATATTTTGCAAATTCAGTGGTTAATGTTTTATTCTCATAGACATGTATAAGGCATAAACAAAATAATAAACACAACTTGTACATACAAACTAGTACATAGTGGTTAACCATGAATCCATTCCAACTAAAGAAAACAATATGAATCCCAGTAATCTAAATTAAAATAATGTGGAAGCTTACTATAAAACAAGTTCATAATAAACACATTCAAGCACACACAAACAAATCTTAGTCTTGTAAAGGAAGAGGTTCTCTTATTATGCGAAACAGTGGGGTGGTGAGGCATTGGCCTTAACTTGTGTATGCTTTTTCTTTCTTCTTGCTAGCCACTATTGTCATTGCTGATAAATCATATGGTTATAATTCTCCAAAGCCTAATGGCTGGAAATTGCCTAAGGTAATGCTTACCTTGCCAAAATCACCTTACATCTATAAGTCTCCGCCACCACCAATGAAACAAAAATTGCCATATGTGAAGCCATATCTTCATAAATCTCCTCCACGTTCTTACGTCTACAAGTCTCCGCCATCACCAATGAAATACGAATTGCCATATGTTAAGCCATATCATCATAAATCTCCTCCCCATTCTTACGTCTACAAGTCTCCAAAACCGCAATTAAAACACAAATATCGGTATGTAAAGCCATATCTTCATAAATCTCCTCATCATTCTTACGTTTACAAGTCTCCACCACCACCTCCGTATGTTTACAAGTCTCCTCCACCAACATCACACTATGTTTACAAGTCTCCGCCACCACCTCCATATGTTTACAAGTATCCGCCACCACCTCCATATGTTTATAAGTCTCCGCCACCACTGTCACATAACGTTTACATGTCTTCACCACCACCTCCGTATGTTTACAAGTCTCCACCACCACCTCCGTATGTATACAAGTCTCCACCACTGCCATCACACTATGTTTACAAGTCTCCACCACCACCGTCACCATATGTTTACAAGTCTCCACCACCACCACCACCGTATGTTTACAAGTCTCCACCACCACCATCACACTACGTTTACAAGTTTCCGCCACCACCTCCATATGTTTATATGTCACCACCACCACCGTCACATTACGTTTACAAGTATCCACCACCACCTCCATACGTTTACAAGTCTCCCCCACCACCTCCGTATGTATACAAGTCTCCACCACCGCCGTCACCCTATGTTTACAAGTCTCCACCACCACCTCCGTATGTTTACAAGTAGGGGTGAGCACGGTCCAAGGACCGGACCGGACCGACCATGGACCGAGACCGAAACTAGCCAAAACGGCGGACCGAGGACCGGACCGAAATGGTACGGTCCGGTCCGAGTCGGTCTTCGGTCCGGTCCGGTCCTACACGCATTATGATCGGGTTTTTGGTCGACCGGACCGGACCGGACCTGACCGAGGACCGAATTGGTCCAAAACACTGGACCGCGGACCGGACCGAAATACCTTTGGTCCGGTCCGGTCGGTCCGGTTCGGTCCGGTCTTCCGGTCCAGTCCGGTCGACGGTCCGGTATGCTCACCCCTATTTACAAGTCTCCGCCTCCGCCTCTGCCATCACACTATGTTTACAAGTCTCCACCACCACCTCCGTATGTTTACAAGTCTCCACCACCACCATCACCATATGTTTACAAGTCTCCTCCACCACCTCCGTATGTTTACAAGTCTCCGCCACCACCCTCACAGTACATTTACAAGTCTCCACCACCACCTCCATACGTTTACAAGTCTCCACCACCACCATCGCCTTCTCCTCCACCTCCATATGTTTACAAGTCGCCGCCTCCACCATCACCTTCCCCTCCACCCCCATATGTTTACAACTCTCCCCCACCACCAAAACATTATTAAACCACAAGCTTTCTTAACCTAACTGAGTGAGACAAGGTTGACTTGTTACATCATCCTAAAGTTTCCTTTATGTTTTCCAATACAGGTTTTTGTTTATTTAACTCTCCCCCACCACCAAAACATTATTAAACCACAAGCTTTCTTAACATAACTGAGTGAGACAAGGTTGACTTGTTACATCATCCTAAATTTTCCATTATGTTTTCCATACAAGTTTTTGTTTATGTTTTTCCTTTATTCTGAACAAGTGTATTGTCATGTTTATAAGACCTCAATGTGCAATGAGCTTAATTTATGTATGTTTTACTAACCATTTATAACATGTGATTCTTACTTTCTTTTTTTGAGAACTTTTAAAGTAATATGTTTTCTTCATTGGATAATATCACTATTTATAGTGCGACGCTTCTTTGTATTTCTAATAAATGTAACTGTTTTAGACTATAGAATCAGATTTCTAAAAAAACTTATGATTATTACACAGTAAATTAATTAGCATTGTAAAATATATATTTTATCCTATCTGTAGCACAAAATACGTGGAAAACAGACCCTCGCTTCAACAGCCATGTTTTTTTAGCAGAGTTTATTGCGTAAGTTTTTAAAGTAGCGAATGGAGAGTATGCTAGATTAGACGATTGCTCGTTGGGGAGCACGAATCTTAAAAAATTTAAGAGTTTCTACATCAATTAACTAACTATAAATATACATAAAAAAACATAAATCGCAACTGAATATTGTATTTAAAGTCTAAAAGCTATAACTGATGAAAAAAAAACTATAGAAAGATAGAAAATTACCCTTTAACATTTTCAAATTGGTCTAAGAATTCTACATGAGATGTAGCATCTTTATGAATTTCAGCAGTCATGTCCATCATATTTTAGAAGTTATTCAAGATATTATTGCAGTTTGTACATTTTCAAACTACATGCAAATCTTTAACCGATCTAATGTTAATTAGTTGGAGTAACAAAGAATAAATCAGAAGCAGGAGTTTGATATAAATAAAGCAATGATCAGTGTGCCTTTTAGAAGTTCTCTTTCATGGAGAAGACTATAGGGAGAGGAAGATTTCACTAGTTGACCCAATGCTGATGTATATGTTTGACAAATCATAGCTAACAAAGTTAGGTCATCCAGATTGCGGTTAGACTTAAAGATGATAATGAATCCTGTTAATTTGCTTTACAAGTTGGTAGTGTTCTAGTTTGGGTTAAACTCCATGGTGTCCCTGTTACGGCGTTTAGCGAGGATGGCTTGAGTGCCATTGCCACTAAACTTGGTACCCCTTTAATGCTTGACTCTTATACGTCTGGTAGGTGAAACTATGCTAGAGTTATGATTGAGCTTCGAGCTGATGTGGAGTTGAAAGACAACATTGTGGTGGCTATACCTAAAATTACTGGAGAGGGCTTCTATACGTGTAATATTCGTGTTGAGTATGAGTGAAAACCTCCTAGGTGTGTTATAAGATTTTTGGTCATATTCAAGAGGAATGTCCCAAGATTATAGGTGCTGGTGAGACGAGGAACTTGAAGAAGCCTAGTCAAACTCCTAAAGATGTTCCGGTTGGTCAGAAAGTGAGATTTAAACCAGCAAAACAAGTTTTTCAACTGTTTCTAAAAAGCCTACTGCGAGCACTAGCGGAACTAAGAAGAAAAATATGAAGCCTACTAAAATGGTTAGTAAGTCAAACTCATTTGATGTACTTACCTCGGTTGAAAATGATGTGGACTTGGGTACCAATGTGGGGACTTCAAATTTGGCCAGCCAAGAGGCCAATTCTAGTGGATATTCGTTCTGGCATGCGAATTCTAGTAGTCCTAGTACTACTCCTATTCAAACTTTATACCTAAAAACGGCTAGAAATATTTCAGAAAACACCTCCCCCAGAAAAGATAAAAAAAAGGAGCGTCTGGGATGGGCGGCCCCCTTAATTATAAAGGGCGGTCCCCTTAATTATTAAGGGGACCGGCCCATATTTAAGGGGACCGCCCAGACAAAAATCCAACTCAGCTTGCCTATAAATACCGGACTATTCCTCACAATTTTTCTCACCTTTTGCACACACTTTCTTTCTATTCTAAATCAGTTTATACACCCCTTTCTTTCCTTTGATCATTTAATCATAAAGCTTTGTTTCCAAGTGATCCAAGCTTAATTTCTCACGTGCAAGAGAAGAATACTTTTTATCATCAAATCAAGAAGTGTTATAGTATAGTTGTTATAGTTAGGGTTAATATTCAAAGAAGTTACTATAGTTTGCCAAAAAGTTTGCCTAAGTTACTCAACTTTCAATTCGTTCATCCAAGTTACTAATGTATCCGTAACCCGGTATAGTTGTGTAGTTGTGTTATATCTTGTAAATCATTTGTGTATATTTTGAAGTTGTGTATCATAGTTGTGTACAATAAGTAGATTGTTGTGATCATTGTAAGTATAGTTAGATCGAGGTGATCTTAGTAAATAGTGATATATTGGTGTGATCATAGTAGTGTCTTGGAGAAGTGAAGTTGTTAAGCACAGTGAAGTTGTGAAGTAGAGAGAAGTTGTGAAGTGAAGCCAAGTTGTGAATTGTCGTGAAGTGGCGTGTTTAGTTGTGATAGATTGGTTCTAGCTAGGATTAGAACTCGACATTTTGCGTAGTGTCGGAACTTGGTATAAGCTAAGTTGTGTACGGTTTTCTCCGCCTAGAGGGAATTTGTTGACATAGTGAAGATAACTCTCAAGTTTGGTGCTCGGGGAGTAGAGTAGGGCGAAGAGGTGCTTCATTACCGAACCACTATAAATCCTTGTGTTGTGGTTTGATCCTTCTAAATCTTATCTCTTGTCTTTCATATTTACTTATCATTTACTTACATATTTGTATTGTTCATATTGTGCACATATTGAGATCAAACAAAGTCGAATCTAAATTTTTATAAACAAAATATTAATTTAAAAAGCGGTAAACTATTCAACCCCCTTCTAGTTTTTTACATGTAATATGATTTTGTTTTGCGATATGAGTTGTTGATCATGAACAGATTATGGATTTTGTTCATTGGATTGATTTGAGTAACATGAGAGTTTGTGTGGGATATGAGTTGTGGGGTCTTTTTTTTGTTAAGGGTAGTGATTTTTTGGATAAGATTTGTGCGGTGGGGTGTGTATGGATATGATTCATTTAGTCTAAATACAGTGTACTTCTCCCTCCTAAAACTGGCACTACCGGTAGAACACCATTTCGACAATGCTCAATTTGTTATTAGCAGCCATTTTTGAATGGATCTAGGTTATGAGATTAACCCACCTGCTCTGATACCACTTGTTCGTCCATGTTAATCGTTTAATATCTTACATATTCAACATGAGACCCATTTGGATAACTAATAACATCATTTTTACTTTTCAACGTTTATAAATCTTATTAGAAATGAATCAAAGATTTACAAGTGCACCCGGTTGTTTGAGAACCAACAACCAGGATATTGAATGACAAATAAAACTCTCATTGTTCATAGCTTTGCTCATGAACCAATGGGAGGAGAACCCTATCACTATAATATTACATTGTGTGTTTTATGTGTAAGAATCCTTAGACCTATCTCTATACAAGTGAACATATATATAGTGGAAAATACAAAGCTTCTCTTAGAAGCTTCATTAAAGTCAAGGTAACCACTCTTGTACTTTTGTGTCTTCTTTTAAGCAACCTTCAATAAAGTAAAAGCCCCCACTTATACATTTTGTCTGAACATGCTTTTTGCTTTTAGCAAGTTCCAGCCAATATGTTCAGGTCTTTATTCAGAGATGGTCTTCAGGAGTCAGTGATCCATTTGCCAATACTCACTGACTCTATCATCCTGATCTTGGTTCTTTCTTCACTCGCTGAGGTCCGCCTTATGACGAGTCTTTCTTCTAGACTCTAAAGAACATCTTGAGGATGACTAGCTGAACTTATTTAAGATTAGCGACTAGTTTTCTACTTAGGATATATTTCATACAAATCCTGTACAAGGGACAATTAGGCTCTGAATTGGCCTAACAACTGCTAATTAAGCCTCGTTTCCATTTACTGTACACCCGATCGCCCCTACCTTTCTCTTTAATTAGCTACTCTCTTTGTGGAGCCTCGTCTCTGTCGGAATCAAATGTAAAACCATAGAATGTCTATCAATTTTTATCTTATGTTGTGTAATTTTATTCTGTCCACTTTAGGAAAGAGCTAGGGAATTCAGTTTTGTTATGTGGATTTCAGAGTGTGTATATGAGTGGATCATTAGACTATTACCATGTGACAAAAAACTTTTGGTTTCACTAAGGACTTTGTTGGTTTTATTCTTGTATCTATATCAGGATTGACTTTTAGTTGATTATTGTATTCATTTTTCTATTTCTAATAATACGAATCCAACAATGTCCTTTTTATGTTTGTTACAAGCTGGGTTTGTGAGGATTTAAAACCCGGATTGAACCTTTTGTGTTTATTGGTATATTCAGATCCTTTTTGTGTTTATTGCGATATTCAGATCCTTTTTGTGTTATTTAGAACAAATAAAATTACATGATAAGTAATTGTTAGAGTTTAGTTTTTGGCTCATCCTTTTTTTAAAGTTGTATCTGTTACAGTTTTACCCAAACCCATTTCACCACTCACTGCTACATGAACTTTAGTGCTCAAAGTGTCACCTAAGGCTATTTCACTTACACATCTAAAAGAAAAAAACTCTACCTATGGCACGACAACACAATGTTTGGACATATAATGTTTGAGTAAGATGTTCATTTTTACACTTACATTTTGTAGTTTGTCTAAATTTGTTCATTGATTTAAACAGTGGTGCCTTATTGCATTCTGGCAGAAAGAAAACAGCCAAAAATGATTTATAATGTCAGTAACTTTTTTCAAGAACAAGAATTCGTAATAACATTACAAGTTTTCAAGGCATCTAAACATGTGGTGAAGCCCTCCTTCCCTAAAATTTTCAACAGTTTCTTTTTATATCTGATGCTTTCTTAAAAATCTCCAAGTAACAAGTACGAAGTTACCCTTTGTGTCATCATTACAAAGATTTGTGAGATGTTGGTACCCCAAGGAGGTCTTCTAGGCTAATGGGCCATTTTAGTCAACTCTTGTCTCTCGATACAGAGGAACCAAGACTGCAACCCACTGAGCAACAACTTGCTGCTCATCAACGAACTCTACAGACAATTCAAAAGTGTCGTATTTATAGTATTTTCACTAAAAACAAATTTCTACAAGCAAACTCTTTATTACACCTTGCTAGAATTAAACTCTTTTCATCAACTGTAGCGGCTGGACATAACAGTAGTGAACACCATCATCTTCGGATCAATGGATGCAATTGCCTAGGATTCCAGGATTATCAATACCTTCTCTTTTATCCAATGATTCTAGATTTTTATTCTGTTTTATCATGAGTCTTATTCTCTTATTAATTTTTTGCGACTTAGCGAGCTTAGCGCTGGACTTAACACTGTCATCTGTTGATCGACAAGAGAAGATGGAATTAAGATGTCATGTGAGGTTGTTTTACCCGGCGTATTTGTATTCGTAATTGAACTATTTCCATCAACGACAACAGCTGAAGCTATTATCTTTTGATCAGCTGTAGCAACTCGACTGCAAATGTCTTGTGAGGCTGTTAAATCGAGTGCATTTGTACTCGAAATTGAGCTTTTTCCATCAACAGTAGCAGCTAGACTTATCACCATCATCTTCTGATCAGCGGATTCTATTGCACCTACACTTGTATTTGGATTTTCAGTATCTTCGGCTAATATTTGTTTGTAATCCTTTTTTATCAAGGCTTTTTCTTTGCTTTTTCTGTTACTTTATCTCAGTGAGCTTAGCATCACCTTTAACTTTATCAACTTCCATATCTAAACGCTCTTGAACTGGAGTCGGCACTATTACTTCTTCCATTCTAGTGAAACTTCTAATGCCTAACGTACTTTGGCTCATCTTATTTGTGGCAGTGATCTATTTTTAGGGTGATGAAACTCTTGCTTGTTGTGTTGTAAATTCACATTGAGAGTTAGTTATGATCAGTACATCTATAGGAAATGTGAATGACCAGAATTTGTGTGGAAAATATGTTGGGCCATTCATTGCCCACTGATCTTTCATTAGGATTTGAATACAAAATAACTTAAGTGTAAATATCTTTTAACAATTCAAGGTCACTGAGTGAATAGTCACTAAGTGAGTTACCTTCAAGATGCTCAGCCTGAGTCTACAAGAAAGATTCTAGCATTCAGTGAGGTGGTACTCAGTGAATGAAGCCTGAGCCAAAGAAGAAGGTGATGGGAAATAGACTCACTGAGCCCCATACGATCTCCAACAACTAGAAAACCCTGAAGACAAAAGACTAAAGAATAAGCGGGATAGTTTAAAAGCAAATAAGTCCAAGCTCTTATTTCCTGAAGTCAACTTATCCTGAAAAGGGTATAAGACAAGTTTAGTGTCAGGACTAAACTTGGAAAGAGCAATTGTCTCATACTTAGAATAGAAATTATAATAAAGACAAATCTATACAAATGTACTAGCATATTAGAATTGGGATTAGTGCTTACCACCCACGTGGGTGTGACCCTACCTAGGTAGTGTAAATGAACTCTTGTAACGGAGTAGATGTTAAGTTTGTGCATTCAAAGTCGTAACTTTTACAAACATACATCTACTCCTCCAAATCTACTAAGTCCTTAAGCAAGCTTAGTTGGTTAACATAGTAGTTAGCTTGCATAACACTTTATGTTTATGCAAAGTTATTAGTGAGGAGATCACACACACACACATATTGTCATTCAATCCCCATTGTAGTTCCGCATACAATGGGGTATAATTCTTAATAAAAAGAGTTAAACATTAAAAAGTTAATTTTGTGTCTTTTACTAATTAGTTATATTTACGTACACAAGTCTTTTTAAAGAACAAATTGTTTATTTTCCTTACAAGCCATGAGTTAGTTAATGATAACTTTGTAGTTATTGTTCACTAACTAAGTGGGAACAACAAGTGGCATCAGAGCCTCAGGTAAAACTTACTTAACACTAATTTACTTAAGTTTTTAAAACCTAGATCCTTAAATGGCTGCAGTAAATGATGTACCCCAGCTTGTTGACAAAAAGGGAGGTAGCTATGCTGCTATTGCTCCTAAACTAGAGCCGAGAAATTTAATAAGTGGAAAAAGTGAATGCTTTGCTACTTAGCAGGAATGGAACCCTATTACTTAAAATGTATTAAGGATGGTCCATTTCAGCCAAAAACAGCTAATGGTGATGCTAAGCCTGAGTCCCAATAGACTCCAGATGAGAGGAGGGTGGTCGTTCAAGACCAGCGCCTTAAAAGCATCATTATGTCATGCCTACCAGATGACATAATGGAATCTGTCATTAGCCGTGTTTCAGCCAAAGAAACATGGACTGACTTTGTTTACAGCTTTGAAGGTCCATCAGATTCCAAGGAAAACAAAATCATAGATATGAAACTTGAGTATCAAGCTTTCAGGGCAAAGCCCACTGAAAGTCTCTCACAGACCTACACCCGCTATAAGACCCTGCTCAATAAGCTTGACAATGATGGTGTTAACCTCATTAAACATGAAATCAACATTGGTTTCGTGAATAGTCTCTCTGAGAAGTGGCTAACCTTCTCTCAGGGACTAAGGAATGCCAATCATACTAAGACTCTTGACCTTGCAGATATCTATGGGAGGTTTGTCTATGAGGACAACCTAATCCAAAGAAGGTATTCTGACACCAAAAAGGCCATCGTTACTACTCCCTCAAGCACTACAATTTTTACTGCCTTCTTTTCTAACAATGTCATCTAGGATTTCCAAGAAAATTCTGATGATAAAGTAGATGAAAGGTCTAGTGAGGAGTATCTAAGAGACTTAGATATTGAGTATCAAGAAAGATCCATTTTGGCAAATTCAAAATGTTTTATAAAAAGAAGAAATAATTTCTCAGGTCAAAAAGCAAATGAAAATACTGAATGTAACAAATGTGGCAACAAAGGTCATTTTGCAAGAGACTGTTTTTCTAAAACATTTAAACCTTCTTATAAATCACTAGTGAATAATTACTCATCAGTGTCTAAAGGCTTTCAACCAAAGTTTACTCCAAAACTTATTCAGTCTTCTTCAAACTCACATAGTCAAATTGATCCAAAGTTTTAGAAAGATTACAAGGCTGAGTGTAAGAAGATGAAAGCTAAGCTTGCACTCCTTGAGGCAAGTCCCTCAAGGTCTCAGAACCCAAAGACCTTCCAACCAAAGAACAAAGGTTTAGTAGCTAAAACCTTTGATTGGGATGAGGAAGAGGTTTCTAATGAGGAAGAAGTCACTCAGGTCAAGATACTGATGACTCTAGCTGATGATGAGCTCACTGTTGAAAAGAGTCATGCTCGCAATGGTGAATGGGTCAACATCACCATAAGAAAGGTAAACAATCTTCTCTCTATGGATGAAGATGCTGATTGGCAAAATTACCTAAAGTATATCAACATTGATCTCAAGTTTGTTGAAGAACAACGATTAAACTTACTTTTTAAGTATAACAAAATGGTTTTTGAATTAAACAAGTGTAGTGATGAACTATTAGTCTTAAAACAAGCTAAGCTTGATGCAGTCACTTTTTAAATTCAAAACACTAAACTTACAAAGTGAAATCATGCTCTTCAAGAACAAATCAAAGAGGAGAAAAAGATCAATGAAACATGGCTAACTAGCTCAAAAAAGATTAGTCAATGTATCAATGAGCAAATTCCTCACCAAAAGAAGAAAGTTCTTGGTGGTGAATTGTTCACTGAGTCATCATCTAAAATGAATGAAAATGAAAATATTTTTGTTCCTGATTCCATGGGGTATGACCAAAAAATGGCCCTAAAAACCAAAGACTTGGTGGAGAGACTCAACCCTGACAGCAAACTTCTAAACTTTAATACTAGAAGAATTCTATTCCCTAAAAGTCAAGCTGTCAATGAGTCTCTTGAATCCACTAAAACTTCAAATACCCCTGAATCATCCAAAGATTCTAAAGCTGAATTCCTTACTCCTTTACCTCCCCTAAAAAATCTTCAGGGAGCTTCACCAAGCTCAAAGGTTATGCCATTGACCTTTTAACCCCACTCTCTAAAAGAGAGACCAGGCTTAGGTATCTTGAAACATACAAAGCCTGATACATATGATTCTTCTAACAAGAGTGTTTCAGAAATTGTCACTGTTAGTGAAACTAAGCAAACCACACCTTTAGTCCCTACTGAAGTCAAAGACACTAAACAAGAATAAAAAATAAATGAATTAACCAAACTTGTTCAGATGTTAATAGATGAAAAGGTTAATTCTAACCAAAAGACTCAAGAATCATATTCAAAGACTCAAAAGACCGAGTCATCCAAATCAGTTAATTTATCAAGAATGACTCAAGATTCTAAACCCAAAGTTCAGAATACTGGCTCATCAAAGTCACTCAGGCCCAAGCCTATTCAAAAACCACAATTTAAGTGTGAACTCTATCACTATACTAATCCCTTGACTGATGATTTCTATAGGATTCTCTATTGAATGATATGCAAAAGGGAGGATCATATGACCTTAGATCATGAGATGTATATTGCTTCTCTAAAAAGGAGTAAGAACTATAAGGCTCAGCCTTATCAGTATACATCTTCTTCCAAGCAGATTCTAAAAGCAAAGGCAAAGCCTTTCCCACCATGCACACATTGTGGTTTTAATGATCACAGACCTTGAGATTGTAGAAACTACCCTGAGTGTGGAATATGTAGAAGCTATGATCACTTTATAGAAAGACACAATTGTGTCATTCAGATCAGAGGAGGAGTACTAGTTGAATCCTCTCAGTCTAATGAGTCCTTAATTGGTGTAAAGTGTGATACATATGGAAGCATTGTACACTTCACCACTGACCACAATGATTTGATCACTTCAGAATAGGTAAGAAAATTCAGGCTACAAAGGCCAGGGAGCCCACCAAAAAGTGGGTTCATAAAAGAAACTAACCTAAGTTTATTATTTGTGCAGAGACACATCAGGGAGCCCATTTGGTATATGGACAGTGGATTCTCAAGGAGTATGACTGGTGTCAAGAGTTATCTGCACAAATATATAGAGTAACCAGGTATTAAGGTAGTGTTTGGTGATAACTCATCTCGTATTACTGATGGAAATGGTTCAATAAACTATGGGGGTATAGTTTTTACAAAAGTAGCCTTTATAAATGGTCTTAATTACAATCTAATTAGCATTAGTCAACTCTATGATGCTAAGTATATTATACAATTTAATGATAAGCAAGGAACAATATTTAATTCTAACAAAAAAATTGCCCTCATAGCACCTAGAAAAAATGATGTTTATGTCCTTGACATGTCATTATTGTCTCCAAATGGAGCCTGCTTCTTTGCCAAAGCCTCAGAAAGTGTAAACTGGCTATGGCATAAAAGACTATCACATCTTAATTTTAAGAACATTAATAAACTTTCTAAACAAAACAAGTTCTTAGTCTTCCTTCCCTAGCTTATTCAAAGGATAAACCTTGCACAACATGTGAAAAGGGAAATCACCATAGAGCTTCATTCAAAACTAAACAAAACTTCTATATCAAGAAGTTTTGTATCTTCTTCATATGGACTTGTTTGGACCAGTAAGTTCAATGTCCATAAATCATGAAAAATACACCTTAGTCATTGTTGATGAGTACTCAAGGTACATATGGGTTCACTTTCTCAGGAAGAAGAGTTAAGCACCTGAAATAATTATGTCTTTCATTAAGATCGTAGAAAACCAAAATGATGTAAAAGTCAAACAAATCAGAACTGATAATGGTACTGAGTCTAAAAATCATGAGCTTGAGAGTTTTTGTGATGAGAAAGGAATTTCTTAGAACTTTTCTTCTCCCTATACACCTGAACAAAATGGTGTAGCTGAAAGGAAGAACTGAACTCTCATTGAGGCTGCTAGAATAATGTTGAATGGCTCAGTACTCTCTAAGCACTTCTGGACTGAAGCAGTCAGAATAACCTGATATACTCAAAACAAATCAATCATTATCAAAAGACATGATAAAATCCCTATGAAATATTCAGGGAAAGAATTCTTGATATCAACTACTTTCATGTGTTTGGATGTCTAATGTTTATTCACAACCACAAGGATCATCTTGGAAAATTTGATGCTAAAGATGATGATGGATATTTCTTAGGATATTCCTTTGTCTTAAAAGCTTTTAGAGTCTTTAACATAAGAAGACAACAAGTAGAGAAGACTTATCATGCAACGTTTGATGCAAGTATGGAACAGGTTTACCAATACCTCAGTAGATGATATAGGAATTGATGATTCCTCTAGATCTCCTCCTGATGAATTTCTTCAAGAGGATGATCCATCTAGACAATATCAAGTTGATTCTGATATCTCATACTACATCATCCCTCATGGATGTTCACTCACTAAACTTACCCAAGAAAATCATGTCCCTGAAGTGATTGCCCCTAATGAGCCTGATATACCTTACACTGAGGATACTGAAGGTCCTTCTGATCTAATCAACACTGAAGGGACACATGAAAAAAATGTTTAGAATGATCAAATGATCACTCAACCCACTAATATACCATCAGGGAACAATACTGAAGTCTCATGATCCATTACTGAATCTTTAGTCCCTCATGTCACTCAGTTTCACATCTCAAATCAAGCCTTTACAAGTTCTCATATTGTTCCTCAGGATAGATGGTCAAGAGACCAAAACATTGAACTTGTGAATATCATTGGTGATCCTGGTAAAGGCATGCTTACAAGAAGCATGGCTGCCAAGCTTATAGCTGCCTCAGCTAGTGAATGTCTATTTGCTGACTTTCTCTCTGATGCCATGCAAGAAGAACTGAATCAGTTCTATAGAAACAAATTATGGACTCTTGTTCCTCTCCCTTATGGAAAAATAGCCATAGGCTCCAAATAGGTATTCAGGAACAAGATAGATAAGTATGGTATAACCACAAAAAATAAAGCAAGACTGGTTGCACAAGTTTATAGTCAGGAAGAAGGAATTGACTATGATGAAACCTTTGCACCAGTGCCAAGGATGAAATCCATCAGGATATTCCTTGCTTTTGCCACATACACGAACTTCAAAGTTTATCAAATGGATGTCAAAAGTGCCTTCCTGAATGGTAAAGTGAAAGAAGAATTTTATGTTAAACAGCCTCCTGGCTTTGAAAGTAGTGAGTTTCTTGACTATGTCTGTAAGCTTGACAAAGCCCTTTATGGACTAAAACAAGCACCAAAGGCATGGTATGAGACTCTCTCTACTTTCCTTATTCAAAATAAGTTTACCAGGGGAAGAATAGATAACACATTGTTTATCTATAAATCAAAAGGAGATGTTCTCCTTGTTCAAGTGTATGTAGATGACATCATATTTAGCTCAACAAGTTATAAACTTTGTAAACAGTTTGAGAAACTAATGACAAAGAAATTTGAAATGAGTATGATGGGAGAAATCACCTACTTCCTTGGACTGCAAATCAAGCAGGATGACAAATGAATCTTAATTTAGCAAGAATGATACACTAGGAACTTACTCAAGAAATATGAAATTTCTAATTGTTCTTTAGTGAAAACACCCATGGTTCCTCTAAACAACTTTGGTCCTAATATAGCTAGCAAAACCAGTTAATGAGACCTCATATAGGAGAATGATTGGGTCACTGATGTACTTAACTGCAACAAGGCTTGATATCTAATTCTCCACAGTCCTATGTGGAAGATATCAGTCCAATCTAAAGGAATCACATCTAACAGCTGTGAAAACACTAGTACAAATCTGGGATTTTGTCACACATGCTGTTTTTTGAACGGCCACACAGTCAGATATTTATGTGACTAAATGTACCAGGATAAAATAAACAGCCACACTGAACTCATTTTGTGTGACCATTTTAGAATTTCATTGTCACACATTTGAATATTTATGTGACTAGACTTAACTGGTAATTTTTTGTTGATTATTTAGTCACTTATAATTTGGGACGTGTGACAAATACAAATAAGTTTGAAACATTAGTCATACTATATATATACATATGTGACAAATATATGTCACACAATTGAACCGTGTGACCAAAATCCATATATGGTCACATGAAGTAATTGTGTATGTGGCTAAATTATATAGTCAAGTTTGTCATACATTATTGAAGTTTCACTCTTAACTTTTAACAAGCCCGCCTAAAATTTTCCCAAAAATCAAATTATCCCTCCACCCATCTTTATGTGTTTCAGATCTAACATATCTATAGTTTTTCTCCCCAAACTAATTTTCTTCATCTCTCTCACATCCTCTCTCGCCTCTGTGGTAAACCGAAAAGCATCACTGGTCACCATCCACCAGTCATTGGTCCGGCCGTCGACACCAATTCAAGTTTATTTATCCATAAATTGGATACTTCATTGGATTATATCTTCAATTAGGTAATTAATTGTAAATATTCATGTGTGTAGCTTAGTGATTTTGTGATTTTCTGAATTGGGGTTTATGTGTCCCCGAATTTGTACAAGTGGGAACATCAGTTTTGCTAGTGTTGAAGTTCATTACATCCTAATACTTTGGCCATTTTTAGAATAATAGCCCAAATAACATGACTTTTTATTGTTTATATGTATGTGTATTTGTTACAGTGACTATGATGTCATGTTTGTTGTTTGTTGTTTTTGGGTAACTTTAACTAAATAACCTTTTGAACAATGTAAAATTAAAGGACAAAGATTGACAACGAATCACATGTTTGGTTATACTACTGATTTAAAGCACCCTTCTAGCATTTTTGTATGCTGTCTAGGGGGTGTTTGTTTCAGCTTGTGGGCTTATAAGTTACCTCATGTGGATGGATAATTTGAACAGGTTGGGGTGACTACAGGTTGGGGTGAAACTTTACAAGATGATCTGATCCTTGGGTGTTTGAGAGCAGCGGTTCATCCATCACAACGACAACATATGTGGGGTATATATCTTTATATCCTTTGTTGCGTTTTAAGTAATTATAGATTATGAGATTAACCATTTTGCTAATTATATACCATATAGGAAACTTAATCAGGAAAAGCTATTGATGGAGCATGGACACCAAGGTTTGCTTCTTAATTTGTTAATTTATCTTTTTTCACACATAGAATCTTGTTTATTAATTGCTTAATTCATCCGGAAGTTAAATTATTTCATTTTTGAGTTGTGAGTTGTTGATTTCAAATGGCTTGTTACATGACTTTAACTGACATTCTTATTATGATGGTTTAAGTTTAGCAGTTTAGTATATAATTTAACTATCTTGACAATGCCATTGCTTTATTTTTTGTCCAAACTTTGACTAAACTGCTGGTAACTGGTGCACATAGTGATAGCATACATGTTTTTTTTTCTAAAATGATATACTATATTAGCATGTGATTCATATTTTGGAACTATAGGTTATTTAAAGCTTCTTAAAATTTCTAAAAGGTGAACTTTTATCTTCAGAATGCAGATTATGGTGTTAATATCATCACAAGTAGTGATTTTCCTAACAGTAAAATATACACCACAATATGAGTGGCTCAAAACAGAATTTAAAAAAGTGGACAGAAAGAAAACACCATTCATTTCTAGATCTAAATTGCCATTAAAACCCTAACCACTCCACCATCACCTACCCCACCTTTGGTGCAACTCCACACCACCATCATTTGACCGGGTACAAAAACCTGACCAACAAAGTCACCTACCACCGCCGCTAATACTCTAAAACATCAGCGGGAACAAACCCCTCACTGGTGAGTGATCTTAATATTATCATCAAGTTTATATATGTAATCTCAAGGAACTACTACAAATCTTTTTGTAAGATGTTTCCAAAATCAACACTAACATTGAAGTATTTTGTACCAATTTTTTGGGTGCTACAATGTATATTTGCTGTTAATATCATCTGGTTCATTACTTTATACTAATTTTTTTGGCTCTCTAATGTATATATCAGACCTAACACCTCTTTTGCTATCTACAAATCTACGCTTTGATCTTTTATGAAAATGGGTTAAATTGTATCATTTTCTGTTATAGAGGACAGCGGCTGGGTATATATTCTACATGTGCATACCGTGTGGATCGTATATAAATTGCGTATGGCCTAAACTTTTTGTTCGGGAATTTGGCTAAATATTCTTACCGGTTGTACTTTTGCAGAAATTTGATTGCATTTAAGAGCGGGTTAATTATTCTTTGGGATCTTTTTGAAGGTCAAGTAGCTGTCGTTAGAGGTGATAAAGGTTCTCGAACTGCAGGATGGAGTTGTTGATTCACCTGGTCAAGATGGTCGACTTTCAAATGGACATAATTTGGAGGACAAGGAGATAACTGCTCTTTGTTGGGCATCGTCTAATGGGACCGTTCTTGCTGTTGGATACCTAGATGGAGATATTATGTTCTGGAAAACATCAACTACTGCCTCTGGTAAAGGCTGAAAAGCCGGAGCGTCAATTAATAATGTTGTAAGGATGCAATTATCATCTGCTAAAAGGAAACTTCCCATCATTGTATTGCACTGGTTACCAAATAGTAAATCTCAAAATGATTATGATGGCCAACTGTTTGTTTATGGAGGCGGTGAAATAGGCTCCGAGGAAGTATTAACGGTGAGTTCATCAAATTAGTAGAAATGGGTCGTTTGGGGTTGTGTTTTTGCTTAAATAGGTAAATGTTTATGGATTTTGCAGGTTTTGACTCTTGAATGGAGCGCTAGAATAAAGACTTTAAGATGTGTTGGTCGTGCAGACCTGACTCTTAGTGGCTCCTTCTTTGATATGCGGTTATTACTAAGTACACGAAACAATCATGTTGCTGATTTATTGGTACTCACAAGCCCGGGACACCTGCAATTGTTCATTCGACGATAGTCAGAGTCACGATAGTACGAGTATATAACTTAGTCCCTCTCAAAAGGAAACCCTATGTCTACACATTGCTCCCGAGAATAAAAACGAAGTACGTTATTTCCTACGAATAATCCATTAGTGTACTTTTTTTCCAAACTTGTGTTAACGTAAGAAAACCAAAAAAATCAAGTTTGTGCCCTCAACAGACAAGCCCTTTTCAGGTCAAAACCACCCCGTAAGCGAATACGAATGACCCAACTTCCGACCAGAGTGCGAAACGCTTGTTTCCAAATTTTTGACTTCCCCGTTCACCAGCAACTTCCCCTAAAGTGGCATACCATATGATCGCTCGCCATACTTTTTTATATCATGTCTGAATACTTTATCATCCGAGAGTCCGTCTCTAGTCTATGCTTTTTCAGATCTAATATGATAACTGAATAACATTTCATGTAACATTTGCTCTTGGTCAGAAATGCTCTCATTGCAGGTTGCGGTGCTTGATATGGATGTATTCTTGATTTCATTTATGTATAATGGCGATCATGTCAAAAGCCCAAAAGGCGCACGACCAAAGGATCTTGACAAACCTAGTAATAAGTAGAACTTGTTATCATGAGTGTATGTACCAAGGATGCAACTACTTGTAAGATAAATGATTGTTAATTAACGAACGCTCACAATAAACCAGTTGCAATTAAAAAGTGACACAACTGCATGATATCCATGCATTTATAGGTAAGTATGACAATCTAGGATACTATAATTCATAAATGCTGATAAAAGGTAACCATTGTATGTGTAATTCTTTCAGAGGGAATACTACTGTAGTTGAGGGTCGATCGTGCCATAACACAAAAGGAGTCAGCACCCACAGAAATTCCCCCTGAAAGGCATCTGCCCCCGCCAAAAAAAAGGAACCCTCCTCCCTGAAGTAGATCATCAGCCCCATGATTGAACATCTTTCTTATAATAGATTCATCTTTGTATTATATGTGTTGCAAGGATGCTCTATTGCTCATACCCTTTAAAATCTTTGTTCAGGTAAATGGCTATAGCAAATGGGTTAGGTACAGAAACGTGTATGGTCAAATGTATCAGGGATAACCCCTCAGATATTTTTTCGTTTAAAAAACCAAAGTTTATAAGATAACGACTTATTTAGAGGTGGAAACAGCTTACTATGTGCAATTAGAGGTCGATTTGGATTAATTATCGAGATCCCTATCTCTGAACAAAAGAAATGAATTTGTATTTAAATTATAAGTAAAAGGTACAAATATTGGGGCGAACTCTATAAAGATGGGATAAATAGTCAAAAGTGAATTAGTCATTAATTTATTAAAAGAATAAGTATTGTTTTAAACTTTTAACTATGAAAGTTTTGTAAATTCATTCGAAAATTTGGACAAAAACGTATTGGCAAGTCAAGCCAAGCCAAGCTAGACTTGATCAGTATTATTTTTTGATCTGTTAGCCAACTCTACGAGTCTGCTTCCATATGAGTTTCTGAGAGGAAATATTGTTGTTGAGCCCACTTGATCATGTTCTGACAGTCGTACGTGTTCTTGGGATGGCAGAGCTTAAGGTCTCATTGACTAAAGCATACAATAAGGATAACAGAAGGAAGAAGCAAATGGTTCATTTGAGGATAATTCTAGATTTACAGGTACAATGTTCATTACAGTAATTACAATGTTGATTGGATGTTTATTGCTTTGTTGGTGGGATTATGATGCTGCAAGTATTTGAAGTTCTTAATTGCCTATTTATCTATATGAAAGATAAATCACAACAATATGCTTATTGAGTCGGCTAGTACTTATAGATAGATAATACCAAAACACTTCTTAGAACGGACGACCTATATAATCGTATATTGTGTTTATGTTTTGTGTTTTTACCCAGTTGTTGTGTTTATAATGTTCTATAAGCAGCAAGTTGTTCACTCCTTTTAGTCAATTAGTAATTTCCATGACTCTTAGTCACTTTATTCGTTAGGCTAAGCGTTTATTATTGACTAGTAGTATTACATTTGTTAGGCGTCGTTTTCATAGCATTGTTCTTGGTATATTTGTGCGTTGTTTCTACTATCAAACAGAAGTATTTAAGTGTTCATATGCACACACATACTTTACATTTTATACTGGTATATTATTAGATATATGTATTGATTGTAGAGGTGGCAAGTATGGTGACTGGCTGATGGTCAGTGGATCCAAAATAGGTTCAGGTTTATAACATTCCATATTTTAGTATGTCAACTGGTCCAAAACTGATCGGGTCAAGGTTTTCAGACAAAACGTGAAAACACATCTTTGTTTTACTTTTGTAGATACAAACGCCATAGGTAACAGATCATTATTGCTGATTGGGTAATGTCTAGCCTGATGGCAAATTGATTAGTGAATCGATGTGTATAATAATTACGAACTAATGATAATGAAATAGACTAGAACTGATGCATGTTGAATGAATCAACTTTCTAGTCTTGGCTTACTTCAATAGTGAAAATGCAATAACAACGGAAGTAATAATTTTTTTCATTTTATTTCTAGCAGAGAAAGAGTTCAGCTAGTAAGCTTCAACAGCAGCAGCTGCCTCCGAACCAAAGGTACTGATTTGTGAAATTATTGCTATGTTTTTTTATTTTGGGAGTAGGTTTAAAATTCGAAGTTAGCGAAAGATTGTGTATGTATCCTGCTTGTTTAATAGTGCTGCTTGTCAACGTAATGGTATTAAAAGATGTTAGTCACTACTTGTTTGGGAACACGAATGAATTTGTGCAGGCAGCGTAATACTTTGTGCTGCTAATGCAAGACTTACTGCTGCCAAGTAGTAAATCTCTATGTTAAATGCTCATTGATACTACTCTAAATAAGGGTTAAAAAAAGTTAGTGCTGCCAGTATATATCATGTGCTTGTCAAAGTGTTATATAAATATATACTCATCTTAGTAACTTTCACACATGTGCATTAGGAACATAAATTCATTTAGGTCTGGTTGCATTTACACCTTGACACTTGCACATAGGTTAAAGTTCCTGGTTGCATTTTCACCTTGACTGCAATTGCAAATGGGAGTGGTAGCTCCTATGTAAGAGCGATTGCATTGCCATGCGAGAGCCACGGGTTTCGATTCCCCCGCACTTCTTATTTTTTCGTTGATGTTGACTAAATATTACAAAAGGGCCACATAAACATAAAATTCATAGTGACCAATGGATATAATAAGTCACACAAAATACACTTTACTTGGACTTAAAACAACATATGGTCATACTATATTAACACTTTTTGGCCACTTTGGGTTAACTTGTATGTGAACAAAATTTAAAAACATGATTTATGTGACTAATTAATAACAAAACGCCACACAAACTTAAATCATGTGACCTATAGGATGAGTAACAATAGTCCACACAAACATACACATTCCACTTGACTTTAAACTACATATGTCATACTTATTAACACTTTTGGCCACTTTTGGTAACTTGTATGGTGACTAAATCCCAAAAAAGCCATTACATTGTGTGACTAATATTACAAAAGGTCCACAAACATAGAAATTCATGTGACCATGGGATGAACACTAGTCACATAAAATACTCAGTCACTTGATTTTAAAAAAGCATATGATCACACTTATTAACACTTTTGGCCACTTTTTTTTAAATTATATGTGACTTGCTCAAAAAAAAACAACACCCGTTGTGTGACTAAATCATCACAAACGTCACATTTATTATATATTCATGTAGCCACAGGATGGGAAATAGTCACACAAAATACACAATTACTTAAATAAATCATCTCAAATGTCACATATATTATATATTTATGTGGCCAAAGGACGAACAATAGTTACTCTCAAAAACCATTCGTGTGACTATAAAGTGATTAAACCGGTCACTAATACTGATTAATCCAACAAAACTTGTGCCTAAACTTGATCACACATAACGGGTTTTGTCACAGAAAATGTAAAAAACAAATAAAAACTCGTTTCAAATGAAAAGGCCACAAACTTAACAATGTCACCGTAGGAGACCTACGATGGAGCGACCTTTAGTGACAAACAACAAAAAAAATGTGTGAGACTAAATGCATATCGTCACACATTTTTGGAGTGACCGATACCACTTTTTGTACCAATGAAAGAATCCTCAGGTACCTAAAAGGTACTCCAACCCTTGGTCTGTATAATCCAAAATGTTCAAGCTTTGATCTTAAAGGATATTCAGACTCAGACTATGCTGGTTGTAATATGGACAGAAAAAGCACCTCAAGTGCCTGTCAAATACTGGGTGGAAAATTGGTTTTTGTTTAGAGTGCCAAGAAATAGTAGTCCAGAGTGGCTATGTCCTCAAATTGAGCAAAAATCTGTCTAGCTGCTATGGCTGGGTTTTGTGCAAGTATCCTATAGATGAAAAGTCTACTCAGTAACTATGACATCCATTACAAGATGGTACCCATCTTTTGCGACAACACCAATGCTATTGCAATATCCAACAATCCAGTACTTCACTCAAGAACTAAGCATATTGATATAAGATATCATTTCATCAGGGATCACATCCTTAAAGGAAATATTGAATTACATTTCACATGTCCCGCTGAGTATCAGTTAGCTGATATCTTTACTAAACCCTTGGACGAACCTACTTTCACCAGACTAAAAGCAGAATTAGGCATGTTGAATATTGATTAACCAGACTCCCTGATCAATCATGTTCAGTATGGTGTATACTCTTTTCTCCCTAAAACTTATATCGTACTCCGCATGCGACACCAAAGGGACACATAAATGAAGTAACAAAATTCACCAAGTCTTTAATATTTTTTTTTAAAGTTTTTTAACTTAATAATCCTAGGTTGGTGACTGAACACATTAAATAAAAAACAAATATTCCTTATCTAACTGTCATCCAATAGTCATGGGCCCCCACTTCTCAAATATCACTCAATTAACCCTAACATGCGTTTAATGCTTACTCTTACAAACATAATTCCTTCCTAAAATGTCTAATCAAAAGACTTTTAACTGTTATTCATACGTTATCACTGCAAAAGTGAAATGGCGCAACAGTTGCCATGAAAAACGAGATCATGCAACTAGTGGGTTACTGTATTAAATGCGTTACCAAAACAATTTTAACTTTTTCAAAAATGAACATTTTTAAATATTACAACCCTTTTTCACATCTCCACCTATAAATACCCCCAGAAAAGAAAAACATACACATAATTTTAAAAAGCAAATATACTCTGCCAATTTCTCTCTCAAAGCAAGTGTATGGGTGTTCATCTTTTTTGGTAAAAACAAGCTTAACTCATCTATAAATTGTTCATTGAAAACTGCTCTTTTCAAACTTTTGTTTGGTCAATCGTGTGCAATACAAAGATATCCATCTTCGTATAGTCCCTTTTGATAACATATCACGCATTTCATGACAGTGATCAAGTTTAAAATAAGCTTGTGACCATCTGGTGTGTGATATTCTGCCATTAAAACCTTTTTTGTTTTTCAACATATTCATCTAAAATGGCAGATCAACAAACAATCAAGTATGCTCCTCAATGGAACAAAATGACTGTGGACAAGTATTGTCAGACCCATAATGAATTGGTGGGTACTTCAACTACCCACCAACTGTGTCTGCTTACAAGCCCATAATGAATTTTTTTGCTAAATTGTCCTTTGAACAAAGCTTTTACCAACTGTCCCTCAGTGGTCTATCAGAACTTCCACATGAGGGGTGGGGCAGGATTTTTTAGAGCACGTTGTTTCCAATGACCCTTTCCCTCACTGATGAGACTGATCAACGCTCCACTTTTGGTCAGGGAATTCCTCATTAAGTTTTTCTTATATAAATGGGCAAAGACCTTTGATCCGACTTTAACCCCTTTTGTTCACAACCTGGCCTTGATTATAAATAATGGAATAAATGTGGCTCAACCTAACACCTGAGGCTGTTAAAGAAAGAATAGGCAAAATTGCCATTAAAATCCGAGAGTTACCTAGACAAAACGCCCATTCCATCAAAAACTCATTTCCTGAAGCTTGAGAAATCTGTTCCTTTTGTGATTTAGGTACTCGGCGGGAACATACTCCTTCATTGAAACAATGAACCCATCCAGCAGCAATTAGCCTACATGCTCAATCACTGGTATTGAGAAAGTGACATAGGGGAGATACATTTACAGTGATCTCGTAACCAAGCAATTGAATGAAGTCTAGGCTAAAAACATTTGAATACCCAAGAATTATCCTCATCGTGCATTACAAGTGTTACTGTTTACTCTGACTACACTTAGGGATTGAAATTTGGGTTTTTACCTGGCATCCTGAGTAACTCTAATTTTACAAAGGACCCATCCAAAGTCACTGACATTGAGTTGACGGCACATATGATTACTGTAAACAGTTAGAAGGATTCAGTGTCTCCACTTCCTTTGGCTGTAAATCCAAAGAAAAGGAAATCTCAAACTGTGACACCAACCTTACCCAAGTTATATGGCCCTAAGGTTCTAGGAGTACTATCTAAGAAGAGCAAAATGCCTAAGTCCAAAAAGCCACCCATTAAGACTAAGGTAACACCACCCAAGCCAACAGAGGGTTCTGAGCAATCCCACTGATAACGCTCAAATTATACATGTTTTTATATGCGTTATCAATAATTATATATATATATATATATATATATATATATATATATATATATATATATATATTAACCAACACCTACCCCACTTGGTGCAACTCCCACCCCACCATCATGTTGAACGGTACAAAAACCTGGACCAACAAAGTCACCTACCACCTGCCAAGCTAATAACTCTACAACATCAGCGGGAACCAAACCCCTCACTGGTGAGATGATTCTAAATATTAACATCAAGTTTATATAAGCAACTCAAGGAACTACTACAAATCTATATTGTAAAGATGTTTCCAAAATCTAAACACTAACATTGAAGTAATTTGTAACCAATTTTTTGGGGCTACAATGTAAAATTATAGCTGTTAAAATCCCTGGTTCATTACTTTATACTAATTTTTTTGGCTCTCTAATGTATATATCAGACCTAACACCTCTTTTGCTATCTACAAATCTACGCTTTGATCTTTTATGAAAATGGGTTAAATTGTATCATTTTCTGTTATAGAGGACAGCGGCTGGGTATATATTCTACATGTGCATACCGTGTGGATCGTATATAAATTGCGTATGGCCTAAACTTTTTGTTCGGGAATTTGGCTAAATATTCTGACCGGTTGTACTTTTGCAGAAATTTGATTGCATTTAAGAGCGGGTTAATTATCTTTGGGATCTTTTGAAGTCAAAGTAGTACTGTCGATAGAAGGAGAAGAAAAGGTTCCACGAACTGCAGGATGAGAGTTGTTGAGTTCACCTGGTCAAGATGGTCCCGACATTCAAATGGACAATAATTTTGGAGACAGGAGATAACTGCTCTTTGATGGGGCATCAACTAATGTGACCGTTCTGGCGTAGGATACCATAGATGGATATAAATATGTTCTGGGAAACCATCAACTACAGCCTCTGGTAAAGGCAGAAAAGCCGAGCGTCAATAAATAATGTTGTAAGCGATGCAATATCCTCTGCTAAAGAGGAAAATCCCAACAATGTATTGCACAGGTTAACCAAATAGTAAATCTCAAAATGTTAATGATGGCCGAACTGTTTGTTTATGGAGGCGGAGAAATAGGCTCCGAGAAGTATTAACGAGAGTCCAACACAATTAGTATAAGAAATTGGGGTCGATTGGGTTGTGTTTTTTGCTTAAATAGGTAAATGTTATGGATTTTGCAGGTTTTGACCTTGAAAGTATCGCTAGAATAAAGACTTAATATGTGGATTGGTCCGTTTGCAGACCTGACTCTTAGTGGAGCTCCATCTTTGAAATGCGGTCCTACTAATAACACGAACAATACAAGTTGCTTCAGATGTATATGTTACACACAAGCCCGGACACCCCATGCAATTGTTCAGTCACGAATAGACATCACGATAGGGTCCGTGAATAAAACTTTAGTTCCTCTCAAAAGACACGAGTCTTCACAATGACACGGTAAAAAAAAAGAAGAGTTATTTCCTACGAATAATAATTAGTGTATTTTTTTCCAAACTTGTGTTATCGAAACTTATTCAAGTTTGCATATTTGAGCCCTTTTCAGGTCAGAAACAACCTCAAGGTGAATGACCCAAGTGCAACGCTTGTTTCCAAATTTTTGATTCCCCGGTTCAAGCAATTCATTATGTGGATGATGGAGCGAAATTAGTTGTTTCATGTGAATATGGTCATGTAAGTCTCTAGTCTATGCTTTTTCAGATCTAATATGATAACTGAATAACATTTCATGTAACATTTGCTCTTGGTCAGAAATGCTCTCATTGCAGGTTGCGGTGCTTGATATGGATGTATTCTTGATTTCATTTATGTATAATGGCGATCATGTCAAAAGCCCAAAAGGCGCACGACCAAAGGATCTTGACAAACCTGTTAATAAGTTGATGTTTGTATGTACCAAGGATGCAACATTGTATGTATATGATGGTTATGATTATCGAACGCTCAGCTATAAACCAGTGCAATTAAAAAGGACACAACTGCTATATCCATGCATGTTATAGGTAAGTATGACAAGTCTAGGAAAATATATTCATATATGCATGTTATAGGTAACCAATGTTATGTGTATTCTTTCAGAGGGGAATACTTCTGTAGTTGAGTCGGTGCAACAAAAGGAGTCACCAAAGTTCAATGAAAGATGCTGCAGCAAAAAAGGAACCTCCTACTGAAGTAGATCAGCCAATGATTGAACATCTTTCTTAGTAATAGATTCACTTGTATTATTTTGTTGCAAGGATGCTCTATGCTCATACCCTTTAAAATCTTTGGTTCAGGTATGGCTATAGCAAATGGGTTAGGTACAGAACGTGTATGGGTCAAATGTATCAGGGTTTGACCCATCAGATATTTTTTCGTTTAATAACCAAATTTATAAGATATCGACTTATTTTAGAGGTGGTAAGCTTCTATGTGCAATTTGAGTCGATTTGGATTAATTATAGAGATCCCTATCTCTGAAACAAAAGAAATGAATTTGTTTTTAATTATGAAGTAAAAGGTCAAATAGTTGGGGCGAACTCTTAAAATGGGTACAAGTAGTCAAAAGTGAATTAGTCATTAATTTATTAAAAGAATAAGTATTGTTTTAAACTTTTAACTGTGAAAGTTTTGTAAATTTATTCGAAAATTTGGACAAAAACGTATTGGCAAGTCAAGCCAAGCTAGACTTGATCAGTATTATTTTTTGACCCGTTAGCCAACTCTACGAGTTTGCTTCTATATGAGTTTCTGAGAGGAAATATTGTTGTTGAGCCCACTTGATCGTGTTCTGACAGTCATACGTGTTCTTGGGATGGAAGAGCTTAAGGTCTCATTGACTAAAGCAAACAATGAGGATAACAGAAGGAAGAAGCAAATGGTTCATTTGAGGATAATTCTAGATTTACAGGTACAATGTTCATCATAGTAATTACAATGTTTATTGGATGTTTATCGCTTTGTTGGTGGGATTATGATGCTGCAAGTATTTGAAGTTCTTAATTGCCTACTTTATCTATATGAAAGATAAATCACAACAGTATGCTTATTGAGCCGGCAAGTACTTATAGATAGATAATACCAAAACACTTCTTAGAACGGACGACCTATATAATCGTATATTGTGTTTATGTTTTGTGTTTTTACCCAGTTGTTGTGTTTATAATGTTCTGTAAGCAGCAAGTTGTTCACTCCTTTTAGTCAATTAGTAATTTCCATGACTCTTAGTCACTTTATTCGCCAGGCTAAGCGTTTGTTATTGACTAGTAGTTCTACATTTGTTGGGCGTCGTTTTCATAGCATTGTTCTTGGTATATTTGTGCGTTGTTTCTACTATCAAACAGAAGTATTTAAGTGTTCATATGCACACACATACTTTACAGTTTATACTTGTATATTATTAAATATATGTATTGATTGTAGAGGTGGCAAGATGGGTGGGTTGGGTGACGGGTCACGGATCAAAATAGGTTCTGGTTATAACATGTCATTTTTAGTATGGTCAACTGGTCAAAACTGTCCGGGTCAGGTTCAGCAGACGGGAAAACACTTCTTTTGTTTACTTTTGTAGATACTAACGCCATAGTTATCAGATACATTATTGCTGATGGGTAATGTTTTGCTGATGGCATATGATGCAGTGAATCGATGTGTAGTATGAATACGAACTGGTGATAATGAAATAGACTAGAACTGATGCATGTTTGTATGAATCATCTTTTCTAGTCTTGCTTACTTCAATAGTGAATATGCAGAACCAACGGGGAAGTAAATAATTTTTCATTTTATTTCTAGCAGAGTAAGAGTTCAGCTAGTGAAGCTTCAACAGCAGCTGCTGCCCCAAAGGTACTGATTTGTGAAAATTATTGCTATGTTTTTTTTTGGGATAGGTTTAATATCTAAGTAGCGAAAGATGTATGTAGCTGCTTGTTATTAGTGCTGCTTGTCAAACGTATTGGTATTAAAAGAAGTTAGTCACTACTGTTTGGGAACAAGAATGATTTGTGCTGCCAGCGTATACTTTGTGCTGCTAATGCAAGACTTAATGCTGCCAGTAGTAATCTCGTATGTTAATGCTGCTATTGATACTACTGCTATAGGGTTTAAAAGAAGTTAGTGCTGCCAAGTATATATCTGTGCTGTCAAAGTGTTATATAAATACTATACTCATCTAGTAACTTTAACACTTGCATTAGAACATAAATTCATTTAGGTCCTGGTTGCATTTACACCTTGACTACTTGCACATTAGGTTTAGGTCCTGGTTGCATTTTCACCTTGACTGCAATTGCCAAATGGGAGTGTAGCTCATATGGTAGAGCGATTGCATTGCATGCGAGAGGCACGGGGTTCGATTCCCCGCACTTCCTTATTTTTTCGTTGTGTGACTAAATATTACAAAAGGCCACATAAACATAAAATTCATGTGACCATTGGATGAATAATAGTCACACAAAATACACATTTACTTGACTTAAAACAACATATGGTCATACTTATTAACACTTTTGGCCACTTTTGGTTAACTTGTATGTGACTAAATTAAAAAAAAACATGATTTGTGTGACTAAATATTACAAAACGCCACACAAACTTAAAATTCATGTGACCATTGGATGAACAATAGTCACACAAAATACACATTCACTTGACTTTAAACAACATATGGTCACACTTATTAACACTTTTGGCCACTTTTGGTTAACTTGTATGTGACTAAATCCCAAAAAAATCATGCTTTGTGTGACTAAATATTACAAAAGGCCACACAAACATAAAATTCATGTGACCATTGGATGAACAATAGTCACATAAAATACACATTTACTTGATTTTAAAAAGCATATGGTCACACTTATTAACACTTTTGGCCACTTTTTTAAAATTATATGTGACTAGCTCAAAAAAAACAACACCCGTTGTGTGACTAAATCATCACAAACGTCACATTTATTATATATTCATGTGGCCACAGGACGGGAAATATTCATACAAAATACACAATTACTTAAATAAATCATCTCAAATGTCACATATATTATATATTTATGTGGCCAAAGGAGGAATAATAGTTACTCTCAAAAACCATTCGTGTGACTATAAAGTGTTTACGGTCACTAATACTGATTAATCCAACAAAACTTGTGCCTAATTTGTCACACATATTCGGGTTTTGGTCACTCGTTTTCAATGAAAAAGGCCACAAACTCAACAATGTCACCGTAGGAGACCTACGGTGGCGCGACCTTTAGTGACAAACAACAAAAAAAACGTGTGTGACTAAATGCATATCGTCACACATTTTTGGAGTGACCAATACCACTTTTTGTACCAGTGTATGCATTAAACCAAGATTCTTGACTATACCAATGGCTAACACCTAAGTCTAAGTCCTTTCCAACATGAAAGTAGGCTGCCACAGCATGTAAACAAGGCACACCACTTAGTTCCTACATTCTGCATTGGCATACCTTATGTTGGAGATTAACACCATAACTATGATCTCGTTTCCTAATTTCCAACTCTTGGAAACCACTTGGAAAGACATTCCATTCTCTGTCAAAAAATAACACTAAAATGAGTACATTATTAACAAAATTATAAATTAAAAATAGGTAATTGTATTTATTTACCTTTGTTTCTCCTTTAGGATCTCTAACCTCTTTCTAATACTTGGTGTTATTCTGTCTTCTAAGCTGAAAGCAACCTTATTCATTGCAGCTAGCCTTTGCATGATGTACAAGCTGATCTCTTCTAACATAGTGATAATAGGTTTATGTCTTGGAATCAGTATTGCTCTGTTAAAACTTTCAGAGATTCCATTCTCAAAAGCAGCACATCTCCTGTCCATCTCAAAGAAAGCCATTGACCATGAGTTGGGATTTCTCTGAATCAGATAATCGTAGGCACCTTCATCTAATTGTTTTATCTGATCCATGATTTGCACAAACTGTTACTCTAGTGTACAAGAAGCTGCAGCCCAAAATAGTCTTTGATATTGTAGTCTACTGTATTTCTTTTTGAAATTGGCATATATATGCCTTGTATATTTTTTGTGCTCAGCCTCTGGTAACCAATCATTAACAGCGTCAATTAATCCCTGATTGGCATACAAAGACTCATTAGATCATATATTAGGTAAAAAAACATTTATTCAAAAATAATATAAGTTAAATAAAAATTGTACCTTATGTGAATCAGATATGATAGTAATTCCATTTCCATCATTCAAACTCAGATCATCATGCAACAGATGCAGGAACCAACCCCAATTGTCAGCATTCTTAACCTTTACTACAGCCCATGTAATGGGATACATCTGTTGTTGGCATCCCTACCTATGGCTGTTAGTAGTTCCCCTCTACATGTATGCTTTAGAAAACACCCATCCAATCCTATTACCTTCCTACATCCTGCCAACCAACCATCCTTTACTCCTTTGAAACAGATGTAAATCCTTCTGAAAGTTGCAGACCTATTAGCAGACTCATCTACATCCAATCTACATGTAGACCCAGGGTTTGACTCTAGTAGTGCTTGTCTATACTGATATAGTTTCCCATAATGCTCAATACGCCCACCCTCATTATCAAATAATGCCAACTGTTTTGCTCTCGTACACTGTCTTAGACTAACACTATCATGAACTTTTGTCTTATGTCATCTTTTATTTCCTTAAATACATGAATGGATCTTCAATTATTTCCTTAAAATATTACAGAGCAATCCATCTATAAGTAACAAGAGCTCCTAAGTTGTAATTTTTGCAACATTTGTGTTCTGAAATAAGAGACTTAATCTGAAATGAATGTTCATTAGACATCCATGAAGCATACAATCTAAAAGGACAAACAACTTTTTTAAAATCTTGTATTTGCTTCTTAGTCCACTTAGTTGATTGACTATTTCCCTCCCTAGAATCTAAAACAGTTGTTTTCTTAATAGTTTGTTTCTTAACAAATTTTTTCTTAACAATTTGCTTCTTAACAACTTTCTTCTTAACATCACTCCTAACCTTATTTGGCATCACCCTATCTTTGTTACCTTTTTTACCAGCACATCTTCCTTCTTCCACATTTCTACCATAATAAACCAACACCTCTCTCCAGTCATTTTTCATGTACCATAACTGATAACCATTGGCTACACCATAGTTAGCCAATGCCAACTTTAACTGTTGTGGAGTCTCATACCTCATGCCTAGTGTAGGTTGCATCTTATCCTAAGGAATGTCAGGGTCAAATGCTGGATAATGTACACCACTTTTGACCTTATTGACAGCATCTATTTGATTCTCATCTGGGTCTACTAGTGGTGTTTTAGTTTGTGTATGTTCAGTAGTACCTCTAAACATAATCTTAGCACTACATAGCTTATTCAGAAATGGGTCTGATGTACTAATGTCCTTAATGACAACACTTTCATCACCCTCAGTTTGAAAGTCCACATTCTTTATTTCTTCACAATCACTAGAATTATAGTCATCATCACTATATTCTATGCTATTTTGAGTTTGTTCCTCATTTCTGTCAACCTCAGCCATTTCCATGATATCATACCCAAAGTGTTCAACATACATATCTATGGCATTCCCATTTTGTGGAAGTCATGGTAGAGTGAGGTAAAGAGGATGAAAAGTGATGAAGAATTGTTCATAATTTTAGAGGTGGAGAGAATAGATTGAAGTAGTAAAGCATGGGTTAGAAATTTTGATTCCAAAGTAATTTATCAAAAAGCTAAAATTACTAGGCTAGATGAGATAGTGGTCAACTGCACAAAAAATCAGGAGGTCACAATGGAGAATCCGTGACCTTCTGTTGGTGGTCCATTAAAGGACTGGCGGTCCCTTATATATAAGGGGACCGCCAAGTGTTTAAGGGGGCCCTTTTCTGGAGACTTAAAATTTTTTTTCTAGAAATTTCTAAAATGCTTTAGATAACAAATTCTAAAAATCCTATTATTAATCAAGCCAAAATCATTTAAGCCATAGCAATCAAACATGTAGTGGCAAATGCATTCTAGGTTCAATTCAAAAGAGCATACAAATTGACATGTTTATAAGCATGTATAATATATTAAGCATAACTAAAATGTATCAAGGTGCATGCAAACATTAGTTTAGGATGATAAAATTTAAAGATCATCCATGGCAAGCTAGGTTGCCCATACTAAGTACTAAGTTACTAACAAGTAGCATAAGTCAAGACACATAATCATAATAGATTAGTAAATAATATAGATAATAATGTCTTAAAGAGATTTCCTCATATCTCACTTCTTCAAGTTCCTCCACAACCTTCGAAGACTTTTTCCGATTGACCTTACTCCACCACGATGCTCATATTGTATTTGGACTTGACAATTGATGATTTCGAGTTGGCAGGTGTAGAATTGTTCAAGAAGAGGACAATATTAGTTGGATTTTTTGACAGACTTGGAGGAACTTGATTGTAAGGGGTTGACAAACTAAACAGGTGGAAGGATTACTTGGCATACGAGTACCTTCAATTGGGATCACAACATCTTCATCATCATATTTTTTTTTTGTGGGATGAGAATGAAGATGGTTCAACCGAAGGCGGGATTGAAGAAGTAAGAGGTACTACCTTGTTTCTCGAGCCATGTCCCTTCTAGGTTGTTTTTTCCCTTTTTTTTTTTTCGCTCTTGGGAATAGGAAAGAGGTTTGTTTCGGATATGTGGGTATGTGGAGGCCTTGACACGAACGTACAAGACATAAGAGAAGGATTTTTGTAATTCAGGATTTTCATTAAGGGATAAAGGTGAGAAGTTTTAGTCATGAACATACATAAAGGAAGAATGAGGTTGATTGTCTAGATACCCAATAGTCCATTGGTTGTGAGGTGGTTCTTTGTTCTGTTGTTTTGAGCTCTTAGCCATAAAGTAGGCTAGATTGAAGTTCAGAGAATTGGCAATGCAGTAAATCATGAGGCATAGACAAGCCGGCACATGATCCCTATTTCCCCCCAGCCCGAAAACATTTTCTCGAAGAATGGTTTCAATGTCTTTGAAAGTTGGGTCAATTTCACGAGTAAGAACTTGATATTCAATAACATTAATTTCCTTCTTGTGACAACCCCCCCCAAAACGAGTTTGACAGACCTTCACGGTCGACACGGACAAGAGTAATGATATCATCCAGAGATGGAAGAAATGTTTGGTATGGACCATCTCCGGGAAGACCATTCGCTAATTCATAGAGTGCCCACTTGTCGGTGAACACACATGCGCCTTCGCATGGTACCCCTAGAATTTCAGCGAACTCTTCAAGAGAAAAAGAGTAGTATTGATGAGTATCTAAAGACTCCTTTCAATGCCGAAAATTTGACATAGGTGTTTTGATTGTTTTCATGGATTATTTCCATGGATGAGGCAAATTCAAGTAGAAATCTAGGACAAATGACCTCATGTGGCTTATATATTTTGGTAAGGTTAATGATTTCAAACATTGTTTTAATTTTGTCGTATTTGGTTGATTCGAGTTCAACACGACGACCTTCGTGAATAGCTCTACATTCTAGATTTTAAATGATGGGTTTCAAACAGTTAGGTATGTAGGAATCATTTGAGATTATTGGAATGTATGATTTTGTGTGGCGAAGTTCGTCTTCTAAACTCATTTCACCTAAAATATAAAGAAAGTCATTTTAGTAAGGTTCCTATCCCAAACACTATGTCTAGTGTGTGTCTATATGTAACAAATGTGGAGTAATGATTAACTCGACCTATACATAAAATCTTAAGAGTTAATTCAAAGCTCATTAGTTGATTTTGCTTCAACCAAAAGTCGAAAATTACATTTGAATTATGTATCTCGAAATTGTTGATGAGATCATTATGAATGTGTTTGAAATGTTTTTGGGTTTGTTATTAAACATACAAGACAACAATTTTATTGTGTTCCTAACGTGAGTGATTTTGTAAAATGAAATTGGGGTTTTGGTTAAAAAGAAATAATTTTTCGACAAATCCTATCAATGTATGCAAATCCTATATCTACGGGAAATATTTTTAGTTATACATTGTATCCTAGTGGTTTTAATTGAACAAATTTGAAAGAAAAATGAAAAATACCCAATTTTAATTTTTGGTGTTCATCATGAACCCTAAACTCAAAATGAAAGAAATAGTTGAAATGACTTACAATTGATGATCTTAGAGATGTTAGGAATGATTATTGATGTTGATTTGATCTTTAATTTATGTTTTAATGGTCGATTTTGAGTTTTTGGTGAATTTGGGGTTGTGTTCGTCAATGGCCGCTGGTAAGGGGGTGTTTTTTTGACTAAGTATACATTTTGGTGTCTGCTGGTGGCGGTCCCATATCGATCAGGGGGCCGCCTGAAAAAGATTAGGGGCCGCCTGAGATATGGGGGCCGCCCGTATTATGGAATTTTTGGACTTTTAAATTTTGACACGAATTTACTAGGAAGAGTGACTAATTAATTTGCATTTCGCGAATTAAAAATATCTAACTAGCTTCGGATGAAGTAGTTAAATTGTCACGACGCGGAATGGAACGCGGACTAGAATTGAGACAGAAGAAAGAGAAGCGGACTAATACGATTTATGGAATGTGTTCCATCATTCCTAAACCAAGACGTAGATAGTTAAACAATTCACGTTTAAGGGTTTTTGTAAGAATTTCGATGATGTTGTCGACGGACGGCACTTTTTTGATTGAGATATGTCCTTTCTGGACATTATCACGAAGAAAGTGATGACGAATTTCGATATGTTTGGTTCGAGAATGTTGCACCGGGTTTTTGCTAAGGTCAATCGCGCCTTTATTGTCGCACATGATCGGGACGTCGTCGAGTCGAACGTCGTAGTCGATAAGAGCTTGTTTCATCCATAGTGCTTGTTGACATGCCTTTTTGGCGCTTACGTATTCGGCTTCGGTAGTGGATATAGCAAGAGCGGTTTGTTTCTTCGAAGACCAAGATGTCAAACAACATCCCATGAACGTACAAATACCGCTAGTGCTCTTTCGGTACACATAATCTCCCGCATGATCAGAGTTGGCATATACTACTATTTCTATGTCGATCCCCTTAGGATACCATAAACCTAAGTGCGTAGTGACTTTAATGTATCGAAAGATACGCGTAACCGCTTCAAGGTGAGAGGTTTTGGGAGCCTCTTGGAAGCGGGCACAAAGGTAGACACTAAACATGATATCAGGCCTAC
>BQNB010025778.1:17334-59274 GCA_026074375.1 Tanacetum coccineum
GTTGCCCAAGGCTAAAATCAAAAAGAGGGCATCGATTATTGATGAAACTTATGCCCCAGTTGCTAGATTAGAGTCTATTAGAATACTATTAGCTTATGCTTGTGCTTTAGATTTTAAGCTATGCCAAATGGACGTAAAAAGTACATTCCTGAACGGTTTAATCAATGAGGAGGTATACGTGGCACAACCTTTGAGATTAATTGATTTCGAAAAACCAGATCATGTTTATAAACTTAAAAAGGCTTTGTATGGTCTTAAACAAGCACCCAAAGCTTGGTATGATAGATTAAAAGCTTTTCTAATTATAACCACTTGTGTACGAAATATGGGTAGATAACTTTCTTTATTAATAAGAAGAAAAGTTCATATCTCATCATCGTTTAAATATATGTCAATGAAATCTTATGAGCGGTTTGGAATTGTCAAGACATGTGTGGATGAATTGCCAAAATCATGCTGACGAGTTCGTGATGAGCATGATGGCGGTGAACTTTACTTCTTTTTGGACTAAAAATAAAACAAATGGAAGATGGAATTTTCTTTAATCAATCTAAATATATTAAAGAAATGCTTAAGAAATTTGGCTTAGAAGATTCAAAACCAATGAAAACCCCCATGTCCTCGGATACTAAACTCATAAAAGACGAAGAGTGTGAGTTGGTAGATAGTACCAAGTATCGAGGCATGATATTTAGTTTACTCTACCTAATGGCAAGTAGACCTGATATCATGTTTAGTGTCTGCCTTTATGCACGCTTCCAAGAGGATCCCAAAACCTCTCTTCTTGAAGCGGTTAAGCGTATCTTCCGATACAATAAAGTCACTACGCACTTAGGATTATGGTATCCTAAGGGGACCGACATAGAAACTTTAGTATTTTCCGACTCTGATCATGCAGGAGATTATGTGGACCGAAAGAGCACTAGCGGTATTTGTACGTTCGTGGGATGTTGTTTGACATCTTGGTTCTCGAAATAATAAACCGCTCTTGCTATAGCCATTACTGAAGCCGAATATGTAAGCGCCAAAAAGGCATGTCAACAAGCACTATGGATGAAACAAGCTCTTATCGACTACGACATTCGACTCGACGACGTCCTAATCATGTGCGACAATAAAAGCGCGATTGACCTTAGCAAAAACCCGGTGCAACACGCTCGAACTAAACACATCAAAATTCGTCTCCACTTTCTTCATGATAATGTCCAGAAAGGACATATCTCTATCGAAAAAATATCATCCGTCGACAATATCGCCGACATTCTCACTAAACACCTTAAATGTGAATCGTTTAACTATTTTCATCTTGGTTTAGGAATGATGGAACACATTCCATAAATCGTTCTTCTTTTCTTCTGTCTCGATTCTAGTCCATGTTCCACTCCGTGTCGTGATAACTTAATTACTTCATCCGAAGTATTTTAAGTGTTTTTAATTCGCGAAATGCAAATTAAAACGTCACTCCTTTCGTAAAAAATTTGTCAAAATTCGAGTCAAAAACCATCTGCTGATGGCGGGCCCCATATCTAGGGCGGCCCCCTGATTGATATGGGACCTCCACCAGAAAACATTTATGTTTGTCATCTCATTTTTTGTAAAACACAAAAAGAAACAACCCCTTCTTTCTAGTGACGAAAACGAACCAAAACCCTCTAAATCTCAAATTTAACCATTAAAACTTAAATTGAAGATAAATCCAACACTAACAATCAATCCTAACATCATAAAGATCATCAATTGTAAGTCATTTCATCTATTTTTTTCCAATTTGCATCTAGGGTTCATGTTGAACACAAAATCAAAACTGAGGATTTCTCAGTTTTATTTCAATTTTTGCATCTAGAAACTTATAGTAAACACATTGCTATAAATTAATATGCTTCCCGTAGACATATGATTTGTATAATTGAGTGTGTTTGTCAAAATTTTGATGTGAACAAAACCCTAGTTTTCTTTCAAATTACTCACGTTAGAAACACCATAAAATTGTTTTAATGCATTGTTAATACACTCGAAAAACGTTTTTGCATACATGCATAATGATCTCATGAGCATCATTCGAAATATTTAATCAATGAATATTTTTGACATGTTTGGATGAGCAAAATTGAATTAAGGAGTGTTTGGGTTAACTCATAGGTTTTGTTTTAGAGTCGAGTTAACCGTTACTCCACATTCGTTGCATATAGGCACACACTAGGCATAAATTCTTAGTAATTATACAAGTTCACAATTATAAAATCCGGTATTATTTTAGGTGACAATGCCTCGTAAAACTGCTGAAGATCACCAAAACACAAAAAGCTACATTCAGAAAATATCACACAAATACACATCACCTTTAAAAGAGTTGCTTAAGAACCTAGAAAGTCGTTGCATGCATGAGGGTCAGGTAGTATTTTCAGATTTTGATGACATTGTCTATGTTAGATCCATGTTTGGTCATATTGGGTTTGAGTGTCTTCTTGAAATTAATAAATAAATTTATCCTCGTTTCATGCTCGAGTTGTATAGTCAATACCGTGTCAACTACACTCTCGAGGGTTACATGTTAATCGAGTTTTTCATCCAAAACTAACTCTTCTCTTACACAATTGAAGAATCCGGTCAAATTCTTAAAATTCCTTTTAGGGGTCAATGCTCCTTTACCGACAAGTGGTCACTTGATGACTTGCAATATAGTGTCCCTACGAGTGAGCCTTATCAAACTGACCCTCATTTCCCCGATGAAATCAAAAACTATGGTCAAGAGGAACGGGAGGGTCCTATCACTCGTATCCATCATGATGTAGTCGTTGATGTTGAAGAAAACCAAATTTTAACTCGTGAAATCGTGTCGATAATGAAATCTTGGGTCGAAATAATTCATGAAAATGTCTTTTGTCTTAGTGGTAACTGGGATCATGTTTTCGTGTGTCTTTGTCATATGCTCTATTGTATCGCTACCTCTACAGATTACAATCTTGCATATTTTATTGCAAAAAGAATAGAGTTTGTCACTAAACAACCTCGGTTAATTCTACCATACGGTATGTTATTAACTCGATTGTTTAAGTATGTCATGTCCGAGAGTCCCGAGTTGTCAAACGATCGTTATGTCTTGTACGATCGTGTCATGTATCCTCTTACCGCTCAAAAAGAGCGAAAGACTCGAAAGGATTATGGCACGAGAAGAGGTCGCTCCTCCATGTTCTCTTCATCCGCCTTCGGTCAACCATCCTCCTGTCATCTCAATGATGATGATAATGATGGAAATGACAAAGGGACCTCGCGTGCAAGCACTCCTTCTCCTACTCGTTTTGTTAATCATTGACAAATGAGGTTCCTCGAATCTTTTCAAATCTACCCAATATTGACCTAAACATGGAAGAATTCTATACTCGTCAAACCGAAATCCTCAACCGTCAAGCCTAATTGCGAGATGAGCAACATAGTAGAATAAGGTCAATCAGGAAGGGCATCAAGAACTTATGAAGGAAGAAGAAGAAGTGAGCAATTTGGATAATAGCTATATGACAATTTAATTACTATTGCTACTTAATTATGATTGTTGGTACTTGCTTCTACTATCTATGCTTTGGTACTTTAACTTATGCTATTTGGTAGGATTTTTTGGAAGGTAGTTTGGGCAACGTAATTTGCCTTGGATGATTGTTCCATTTTATCATCCTAAACTTATTTGCATGCTTTTGAAACTCTATGCTACTTACTAAATGTATGATATTATGCATGCTTATTTGTTTCATAGTCGCATGCCCATAATTGCTTCCCAAATAAGCAAGGTTGCAAAAATCGTGAATCGGTAGCCGGGCGATCGACCTCCTTGTAACTTGTAATTGGTCTAGGCAGGATTAATCGGTGATTAATCAGATTGCCATTTTTGACATGTTTTGGGTATTTTTGGCGAGTTTTATGTATTTTCAGCAAGAGTTTCCTTAAAAACCAACTTATAATAGAAACAAACAATTACCATAAGTGATTAAAACATGGTTACTATGAGCTTTAGGTGTTTTAAGCAAGATTTGCATGTTTCCAGTAAGTTTGACCACCACTGGCCGTCTTTGACCGCCGTAAACGATGGTTGACTGATTGTTTTACCGATTAATCGGCCACAGAAAGGTTGGTGACCCTGTAGCGCCTAGGCGGCGATTAATCAGCCTTGTAGGCCTTGTTTTGCAACACTGCCAAATAGTATACCAGCCTTTAAATTTAAAAATCTTGGAAGCATTAGATGATTCTTGATGAAATAGATTTGGCTGCAAAAGACTTTTCAGGATAACATGATTCTGCACAGGATTGAAGGTTTGGAAAACTAGGAAAAACCCTCGTCTTTCCAGAGAACGTGCCCTATAAATATCGGGCGGCCCCATATATATTTGGGACCGCCAGTATATTTATGAGACCGCCATCATGCATCACGAGATTTTTTACTATGTCTCTCCTTATTTTCATTGCAGTTGACTATCCACTCTATAGCTTAGCTACATTCCTGCATTTTGTTAAACACCTTTGGGAATCAAATATTCACCTTCCCATTCCTTACTTCTTTAATCCACTACCTCCAAAATAAATAGTCATCACCTTCACTATCTTCATCATATTTACATTTATCTTCTTTACTTCTCTTTTACTTCCATGGCTTCCACTGAAGCCTCCTCTTCTAATCCCTCCAAGAAAATCAAACTAACCATCATTCCACCTAGACAACTCTTTGTGGACCTAACTAGTGAAGAATATGACACTACCACACCTTCTCCTATAACAAAATCCTCATCTCCTTCTCCACCAAATGCATCATCAAAAACTCCATCAACCAAAGATACATCTTCCACCTTTGGCACTACTTCTTCCTCATTTAAATCCAAACCACAATCTTTACCTCCTTTTCTTGATGATATCATGGATGCTCCTCCAAGATCTTCAAATCCATTGCCACTTCAAAGTCATACTTCATTAGATATCACTCTCTTCTTGTCACCAATCACTCCTCTTTATCACATTCTTGATACCCCTTCACCACCTTCACCACAACCACCACCTCAACCACGTCTCATGGGTCATCCTATTTACTTCAACATGTTTGACTATCATGGGGTAAATTGTCTTTGTTGCTTTCATAACCGAAATCTCATTTTCTCTCTTAGGGATGAAATGAACTTAATGTTTGCGCACCTTGAGTATCTTCTTACTTCTGCCATTGCCTCATCTTTTCCACCTCATCCTTAAAACATCTTCAATTCTTCTAAATAATGTTTTACCCAACCTTTTGCTCAAAGCCATTATCTATGACTCAAGAATAATCTAGGACTTATGAAGTATTAAGACCATTAGGGTAGTAGTGTTTAATTTTAGTATATCTAAGTATTGTAAGAAATTCATATTATCATGCATAAGTTTACTTTATGTATGAATTTGTCTTGTTATGCATGTATGGATTTTATATATGATGAATGAATGGTCCTTTATTATTATGAGTGATCTATATTCATTATGATTTCGATGGCTATTTCTTCTCTATTTTTGTTATTAGCCTTGAATATATTTGTCGAGATATTGCTACTTGTTAGAAATGTTTCTTGCACTTGTATTTCTAACTTGGTATTGTAGCAAAATCCCATAAGCTCAATCACATGGTTCCCCAAACGAGGGGGAGTATACATCATGGGGGAGTCTTTGCATCGTCGATCTCTTTCTCTCTATAATTCGATGATCAACCGTTTTAGATTCGATAAAAAGAGGGAGAAATGGATTAAAACTCATTAATAATTTGAAATTTTATATTTTTATACAAAATGAGTTTATATTTTGTCATCATCAAAAAGGAGAGAATGTTAATACAAATAATGCCTAAAAACGTTAATTATATTTTTTGACTCCTCTATGTTTTGATGATGACAAAATGTAAAAACATTCATGATAAAAATAAACATTTACATGTTATTAATCGTAAACTTCCATTTCTAGACAGGCTTCAAGCAGGACTCTTGGAAAGCGGCAATACGCCAATATGATCTGGCTTTCCCAGCGATGGGACCGGCCCTGGGGATACTCCAAAACAACCGCAATAACAAGCACAGAAGATCTACAGCGTGCTACTTTCACCACCCCTCCCCAAACGGCGCCAGGGACGAATACCACCGAACCGCCACCCCCACCTATTCGAAATAAGGGTCCCGAGTTAGGGGCTGACAACCTCACATGGAAGGGTCGCGAATGAATAGGCACGAGTGATTTCGTATCTCTGAACTACGAGACTTGGTCGCCCCTCATGCAGAGTGAAACAAAATAGGGATCAAGCCAGAGCTACAGGCCCGACTTAACCCTTTTTTTTCGGGGTCGGAGGACCGAAGTATCTCACGCGCACCAAAAGGAAAGGCGCGGAAAGGATAACCGTCGACCTCCAGTATTTGGTAGAATCGGAAAGCAAGTTTCGGGTACTCAAACAGCTAACTTGCAGAACTTGGACACTCATGAAAATAATGACTGGCGCATCAGCGTCCGTGATAGGCTGGGCAGTCGCGATGTCCACAGCAGGCTTGGACAAAGGCGCTCCCCGAGTGAAAGTCCTCCAAGTTCGGACTCCGAGGACAGTCGGCGCAAGCGCCGCAGAAGAGTAAGCTCGTCCTCAGAAGACACCTCGGACAACGAGGACGCAGAAACGGGACACTGGAAATCCAAGAACAAATATCGTGGAGATGAAGACGAAGATATGTCCCGTCCATGGCGTCGTCAAAAGGTCGACGCATTTACGCGGCGCATTAGCGATTTCTCGGAGGATAAGAAAAGGCGCATGCCTGCTAACGTAAAAACTTATGATGGGACAAATGTTATCCTGATGCTCTAATAATCTTCGATCGGAGGAAGGGGAGGCCACTATTGAAAATGGCCACAACCAGGTGGTGCCACATGTTCAATTCCACGTTAGTAGGAAACGCGCGGAACTGGTTCAGCCAAACTACCACGCAGAAGCATTGATGGGTTTGAAGAGTTGCGAAGGGCATTCCGCTTAAATTTTACTCAAAGGAAGAAGTGTGCCAAGAACCCTGTCGAGCTTGCCAGGGTGAAACAGCGCCAAGGGGAGTCCACAAGCACCTACGTAGAGCGCTATAAGGATGAATGCATTACACGTCAAGTGTGCCCCGAAAATCTAAGATCTCAGGGTTTCTGAATGGATAACTAACCCGAACTTATCAAAAGGTGAATGATAGGGTGGCCCAATCCTTTGATGAGTGATGAAAACGCACAAGGTCTCATTCAAGGAGAAGCGCTCCGCCGCGGACAGCAGAAAAGGACTCAAACAACAGGTCCAGGATCAGTCCAGGAGGACAATCCAATGACTCAGAGTAGCGTCGCAACATAGCTCGCGGTTCAGAGGGGCGGGCGGGGGAACGACAAGGTAACCCCACTGTACAATGACCACAAAGGAGATACTCGCACAGATGGTGCAAACTTCCCAACCACCACCAATGCGCACTTAGAGGAGCAAGCGTGGGGAAGGATACTGTGAGTATCATAGGCAGAAGGGCCATACTACCTACTGATGCGGTCCAACTGGCCAAGCTAATTGAAATGGTCAAGGAGGAGATTGGATCACTGGTGAAGAACATCAAGGAAGGGAAAGATAAACAAAGGAGCGGAGGCAAGAAAGACGCACCTAGAGACAAGGCTGACACCATCTATATGGTGCAGTCATGGCAGCGAAAAACTAAGCAAAAAGTCAGTCAAAAATTTTCGCATGGAAGTGGCATCTCTTTTCCCTCTGTTTGGCGGACAACGCAGTCTGGTGGAGCCACTCACCATCGAGATAAATGCAGCGGGTCACGAAATCAACTGCTTGTACATTGATGGGGGAGCATTTGCAGACATACTGTATGAACATTGCTTCCAAAGACTGCGCCCTGAAGTAAAAAGTCAGTTAAACCCGGCCAACGACGTCGTTGATGGCTTCATGGGTGAAAAGATAGGCCCATGGGCAATACGATTACGGTTATGGTTGGCCAATAGGAGCACTCCACAACCGCCTGGATGAATTTTATGGTGATCAGATCACCATCGCCCATACAAGGCATTATTGGAAGACCAGGGATCTCAGCGATACGCGCGGTCCCATCCACGGCCCACGGGATGCTAAAAATTCCACGTCAGACTCGGCGAGAATTGTCACCATCTTACAAACCACCACGCACCGCCTAAGGAATGCAATCCAGTCACATGTGACAGACGCAGACTCAAGAGACAGCACGCAACCAAAGTGCAAATTTGAAGTCGCGATTTCATCCGATTACCCAGACCAAAGAAGTATGGTCGATCGGGGGGTCGTGTCTGATAGGGTAGGGCGGCTGTGTGGCACTCTTGCAAAGAAACTCGATATTTCGCATGGGAACCAATAACACATGACTGGTGTGCACGACGAGCACAGAACACAAGTTGAAAATTCCGACAAGGTATACTCCCCAGTAAGGCAGAAAAAACGGCGGGCAAGCTCCAGTGCGCGCAAGGCATCTGGAGGAGGTACTTAAACTAGTGGAGGCAGGTATCATGCGAGATGTCTATTACCATGATTGGCTCTCCAACCCAGTTATGGTCAAAAAGAGCGATGGCAGCTGTGCGGATGTGCGTGGACTTATGCCTTAACAGCATGTCACAAAGACTGACTATCCAATACCGGAGATAGGATGAAAGTGGTAGTCCTTATGCGGATTACCCTTCAAGCTGCTTCTTGGACGCATTACAAGGGTATCACCAAATCCAAATGACAAGGATGACGAAGAAAAGACAGCTTTCACATAAGTCAAGGTGTCTATTGCTATACAAAGAAGCCTTTTGGCCTAAAGATTGCGGTGCCCAACTACCAGCGAATGGTAGATAAGCATTCGAGGGGCAGTGGGCGCAACCTGGAAGTCTATGTCGATGAATTGTTCTAATGAGCCACAGACGGACGAGTTGGTGCGGCGACATTGTTAGAAACTTTCAGGGCACTGCCGAAAATTCAATATGAAGCTAATTAATAAATGCATTTTGGGGCTACAAAAGCATTTCCTCGGATATTGATAGAACTGACGGCATCAAGCCGTGTTCGGAAATAAAAAGCTGTCCATCCCAGCTTCCGTCAGCGCACGATGAAAGAAGTCCAGTCGGTAATTGGAAAGTTAGCCGGTTGAACAGGTTCTATCCTGTCAGCAGACAAGTCACACCCTTGTTCAAAAACACTCAAGAAGTGTACTGAAGAAGGGAGACTTCGTTGGACATACAGCAGCAGACGAAGCTTTCACGCAGACTCAAGCAGCATATAGCAGGCACTTCCACGCTAGTCGCACCACGACCAGGGGAGGAGTTGTATTATGTATTTTATCCGCAACGCATGGGGCAATCAGCGCCGTGCTATGACAGTTTAGGGCTACGTACAAAAAACACCGTCTACTTGTTATTGTTAAGCACTCAGAAACGGAGAGCCACTTATAGCGCAAATGGAGAAGTGATCCTGGCGTTATATTTGCCGCAAAAGATGCTGCAGATTATTTCAAAGCGGCAACCCAATAGTGGTAATCACAGATCAACCCATCAAGCAGGTTATCTCTAAACCTGATGCGTCGGGGCGATTGCAAAAGTGGAGCGTGTTGCTAGGGGAGCATAACATCTCTTATAGACCACGCACCGCAGTGAAAGGACAGATACTGGCGGATTTTCTCATCGAAAAACCAGAAACCGATGCTGTACTCCCCCAGAGCGAAGTAAAACTCCAAGAACCATGGATCTTATTCACGGATGGATCGTCATGCGTGGACGGGTCGGGCGCAGGCCTCATCCTCACTAACCCGGAAGGAATGGAATTCACTTACGCACTGCGCTTTGAATTCACAGCCACGAACAACGAGGCGGAGTACGAAGCCCTAATTGCGGGACTACGCATTGCAGCTCGAATGGGTGTACGTAACCTAGAAGCAAATGTGGACTCCCGTTTAGTAGCCAACCTTGTGTTGGCAGACTATGTGCTCCGCGAGATTCATGCGGGCTCATGCAGTATGCACTCAGGACCACGATCTGTAGTAGCAAGAGCCTTACGGTCTGGGTACTACTGGCCCACCATGCACCGCGACGCGCGCGACATGATAAAGAAGTGCAATGATTGCCAAGTACATAGACCAATCCCGCGCCAACCACAACAGGAGCTAACACCCATCACCTCACCATGGCCATTCCACAAGTGGGGTATCGACATCGCTGGTCCCTTCCCTGTTGCAGCGGGAGGATTGAAATTCCTTATCGTGGCTATAGACTACTTTACTAAATGGATCGAGGCGAGAGCGGTCGCCACAATCACAGGGAATCAGGTAAAACGATTTGTTTGGGATAACATTGTGTGCCGTTTTGGATTACTGGTGAATTAGTCTCGGATTATGGGAAACAATTCTCGTGATAACCCGTTTCATAGGTCTGGTGCGCAAGATAGCATTACACAGCGTTTGCGTCGGTTAAAAACACCACAGACCAATGGTTTGGTTGAGGCGCATATCAAGGTCTAGGCGAAGGATCAAAGCTTGTCTGGATGGGACATAAAGGCAGTGGGTAGAGGAATTGTCCACATGTCTTGTGGGCACATCGCACACTAATCAAAGTTAGCAACAGGGGAACACTCCTTCTCTCTTGTCTATGGGGACGGAAGCGTGTTATACCAGCCGAAATCGGAATGCCAACTATACGTACCGCGGAGGTCAATATCGCAACCAATGACGACGAGCGACGTATAGACTTGGACATATTGGAGGAAAGGCGCGAACAAGCAGCCATACGTGAGGAAAAAGCAAAGTTGCAAATGAAGGGATACTATGACGCTAAAGTTCGAGGAGTCTCATTTAGACCAGGAGACTTCGTGTATCGTGCTAACGGTCGAATGCCCTCGGAAGACACAGAAATCTGGCCAAAGTGGGAAGGACCCTACGAGGTTACGGAAGCACTTGGAAAAGGAGCATACAAGCTGCGTGACATGGATGGGCGTGAGCTGCCCCGCACGTGGAATATCTGCAATCTCAAGAAATGCTATCTTTAGGGAAGTGCTCACTGGGTATATGCGTACTTATGTTTTTCTTTTTAACACAAATGTTTTTCATTTTTGCAAGTACTAATTAAATGTCGCGGTTTCTAGCTAACTCCGCGACACATTTCACTTTACATGCTTATTGTGAGTACCTATTTATGTATCAATATTATTGTTACATTATTTGTCTACGCGGGAGGCATGCACCTATAGACCCACGATGGGAAAAGGATGAGTAAACCTACTAAATGACTCGTTAGTAGAGGGTTGCAAAACCCATCACATTGGATATGAATCCTGTTAAAACACCTTTCCTCTCAAGACGTTGGAGTAAGTTTCAATGCGCATTCCACGATGGATGCGCAGCAGCGCACACGGTGCACGTTTAACAATTAGGAGTCAAAACTTTTGACTTCTTGATATGGTATTCGCGGTACGCCGCATGTAAATGTATGGCACCCATAATGTAAACTTAACATATTTGCAGTCATGACTTTGCAATGACTATGATCACAACAATTTGACAAATAGGAAGTCACATGTCTTTCAGCAAAGGCAAATAAATTGTGCACAAACAATTAAACTGTCACTTTATAACATATCTTGTGTGCGTAAAATCGCACAAGCTTACACAACAAACAACCCATACTATGGGTCCAAAAGGATAAAATTTTCCAAAAGACCATGAGTTTGAGTAATATAAAGTTGCAACATACACAAAAAACGCTAAGTTTGCAGAAGAAAGAAGCTAGATACTGTGACAACGACTTTGCTCTGACCTGCCAACTTGTGCGCATATCTTCCAGCCTCCTCAAGCTTCACAGTTGTTACTATCTTTAGGTAACACAGTCGCCACGATAACTGGTGCTCCATCAGAACGGGGATGTGCGCTGCACCAACACGATAATATTGCCCTTGCCTCACACCACTTCTTCTTAGCAAGCCTTATGGGTGGGCTCTAGAGGACTCCTTCAACGGAATCTCCTCTCAAGTGCAAAAGGGTCAAGGATTGTCACGCAGACGGGCAAAGATCGGAAAACTGCCAGTTGCGCCAGTCCGGCTTGAGAAAGTTCAGGCTGGGGCTCAGCGCCCTCGTGGCATGCCTAGCTAGGTTACCCCGCCATTATACAATCTATGGGGTAATCATGGGCACGCTCCAGCTGTGCAATATGCGGACAGCTCTAACAAATTTCATCGTTCCATCGCAGCACAATCCTCATATGCATTATCATTATATCCAGGTACGTGTGCGGCAGGCACTGTCAGCAACTTCTTTTCATGCAGTTACTTAACCGCTTTCCGTTTTACCCGTGCAGGCACACTTCACAACATACCCAAAGGGATGCTTGACCTCCTGCGATTCTCAAAAGTGCTCATGGCAGCAAGGAGCAGACCATGGCTTATGAGCCACCTGCGCTCAGCAATAGCGGACAACATGTGAGGGTAAAGCTCCTCATCGTACTCAATACTGAGTTTGCGTAACTTCTCTCTGCTCTCTCCTAACTAGCTTCTCCACTCTCTGGCGAAACTCATCCAGCCCAGAAAAATGGTTGTTCTTACCCCCCTCCAAATACTTCACAGCCCAGTGACAACTTGCCTTGTAATCCGCAGAATTCGCGCGCTCTTGCTCTACCTTGACAAGCAGTGCCATTTTTTCCTCGGCAAGCTTCTGTGCATAAGACCTCGAAGACTCTGCCTCAGCCTGCGCATCTGCCAACTGTGTCTTCAGCAGCAGAATCTCTTCATCCTTCTGTACAGTCTGGCTGCGTTCCCTAGAAAACCTGGCTCTCAGCTGCGCCACCAGCGCGGCTTGCTGCGCAGTGACCATATCAAACTCCTCCATAAGCTGATCCACTGGCATACCCTCAAACACCTTGGGACTAGTCTGGGGTGGGGACTGTACAGCATGCGTCACCGGCGCAGAGGAATCCCTAGTCGCTTCGACACTGCACACAAATAGCAAACAACCAACCAATAATGAGGATTCCACATTACTTTATTATGATTGCGTACAACAAACACTATTACTGGACAGACATAGAGGCTAAATTACTTACTTGGGGGGAGGAGTCTCGGTCACCTCCTTCGCAGCAAGCGTGGGTGGCGCATCCGGGGTTTCCTCCTCAGTCGATGTACTACCAAAAAGACTGACATGACGCGCCCTCTTTGACGTGCCCGCGCCGTCATCACTGGTGGCCCCTTCTTTTTTTTTTTTCCTTTTTTTTTTCTTTTTTTTTTTTTTTTTTTTTTTTTTTTTTTTTTTTTTTTTTGTTTTTTTTTTTTTTTTTTTTTTGTTTTTTTTCTTTTTTTTTTTTTTTTTTTTTTCTTTTTATTTTTTTTTTTTGTTTTTTTTCCCCCTGTTTTCTTTTTTTTTTTTTTTTTTTTTTTTCGTTTTTTTCTTCTCTTTTTTTTTTTTTTTTTCCCTTTTTTTTTTTTTTTTCTTTTCCTTTTTTTTTCCCTTTTTATTTGCGTTTCAACCCAGAGTTAACTTCTCCAGCCTCACTTTCAGCCCCTGCGACATCAGCATCCTCTGAAGAACCAACGCTTGTTGCGTCTAGCCTGGGGGGCTCCACAGTTGCACCTGGTACACTGCGCAGTGGTGTGGGTGCTAATACATCGGTACTCTCCACCTCTGGTTGCTCCAGCACAAGTTCCATTGTGCGCCCTGCAGTACTCTCCAACAGCGGCTCCTCACCATCTCTTAAAGGACGCACCCCCTCGGTCACCAGCTTGGGCTTACTCAACTGCACCACGCTAAACAAATCCATTTCTGCGCAACATGAAACGAAAACAAAAAACGAATGGTTACATAAGCTTAAATAAGAAAGAGCGCTAACCATACCTTAGCTGAGGGAGGAAGGAAGACAGCACCACCCTGGCCGGTCTCGCCACGTCGGCACTTCCTCGGGGCTTTGGAAATAATTACGACTAATGCCCATGTGGCATAGAAAGGCTTCCGAGTATGCGTTGATAGGGATACGGTTCTCATTTATAAGTTCCGCATCCTCCATACTATACGACCCGGGGGGTGGACGCTCATCCCTCGGCAATGTCCCCTGAGTATAGAATGCGAAGTCCCAGGGAAACAACGCATCATCTACCCAGAAGAACATCTCCCTCCAGCGCCTCAGCGCATCTAATTTTTCGGTATACATGCAACGCCCTGGCGCGTTTGGAAAAACGATACCCATCCGTTTGACCAAGAGGGGTGAAAGAAGGGCGGAACAAAGGGACCGTGGGATTAATTGCAATAGGCGGCCAATTAACCTCGAAATGGTTATTTTTGCCGCGATATGCAGTGCAATTGGGAAATATGAAGACGATAATAATTCAGGACGTTGCACATAAACAACGAAAGGGGTACACGTTGATTGGCAAACTCAAAGAACCGTGTGTATACCCCAACCTTCCCCTCTGGGAAATCCGCTATACTCGCACTCGCAGCCGGCACTACCGGGTGCAATGCGAACGGGATGTAATACTCAGATGAGAACTCACGAAGTTCCTCATCTGTTATTTCTGATGTAAAATCAGTAAGTTGCAACACCATGATTTGCGAAGCAAGGGTTTGGATGCGCACGCGCGTATTACCTGTGTCTGATTTTTGGTGATTATTGGAAGCTTTATCAATGGTGGTGGAAGAGATTTCTTTTTTACTGTGGCAATAACAGTGAAATGGAGGCGAACCCTTATATAGGGCAAGTTGTTACTGACACGACGCCGGATGAGTAACACGTGTCCCCCACTTGTCCTAATCGTGTGGTAGGGGTGGAACGTATAAGCTATGTTCTAGCTACCTTCTCACGAATTACGAAGAGGCATTTTTTCGACCCAAGTTGACCAGATTCATTGTTTTGGGCGGGACAATTTCTTGTTTCTTCCACAATACGCATCCAGGGATATTTACCGCGACTATTTGTAGTCTAGCACCCGCGGTCTTACCAAGCGCATACTAGACAAAAAAAAATTTGGGGGGGGGACATGATGACGTATAGTCCAACCTCGGGTCATGACCAGACCCGCTGAATAGTACTTTTACCCAGCCCATGTTGAATGGGCCATAGCTGACATAATACGGGTTTCAAGGCACCGAATGGTGTGGCCTATGAGATAGCCCATGACATATGGGCTATCACGACGAGGATTTAGGCCCATGAGGCCCAACTAGTGCACACGTGCGCAAGTATCTATACACCGTACGAACGAGTCATAATGCATGAGGTGGGCCCACTGTTACTAATAACGTGGATGCTCTCGGGTTACTAACCTAATTAATAAGACAAAGCCATTAGGGTTTGGTGAGTATATAAAGAAGCACCTCGGCTCTCATCTAAGTAACGCCTCATACCCTTAACTTTCTACTAAAACTAAAATCCGATTAATTACTCTCCGCCGGAGAATAATCGTGGGAGACAATCCCCGTAGCCTAACGGTGCTTTGTATTCTTAGTGCGCAGTTCTCATACATCAAGATTAATTGATACTGGAACCGGAGCCTAACAGATCGTATTAACCTAATTCGGATCTAATCAGGGATCGTATAAACTTTTGTATCAAAACAATTATCTAAGACTAAGAATAATCTAGGAATTATGAAGTATTAGACCCATTTAGGGGGTAGTGTGTCAATTTTAGTATATCTAAGTATTGTAAGAAATTCATATTATCATGCATAAGTTTACTTTATGTATGAATTTGTCTTGTTATGCATGTATGGATTTTATATATGATGAATGAATGGTCCTTTATTATTATGAGTGATCTATATTCATTATGATTTCGATGGCTATTTCTTCTCTATTTCTATTATTAGCCTTGAATATATTTGTCGAGATATTGCTACTTGTTAGAAATGTTTCTTGCACTTGTATTTCTAACTTGGTATTGTAGCAAAATCCCATAAGCTCAATTCCATGGTTCCCCAAACGAGGAGGAGTATACATCAAGGGGGAGTCTTTGCATCGTCGATCTCTTTCTCTCTATAATTCGATGATCAACCATTTTGGATTCGATAAAAAAAAGGGAGAAATGGATTAAAACTCATTAATAATTTGAAATTTTATATTTTTATACAAAATGAGTTTATATTTTATCATCATCAAAAAGGGAAGAATGTTAATACAAATAATGCCTAAAAACTTTAATTATATTTTTCGACTCCTCTATGTTTTGAAGATGACAAAACGTAAAAACATTCACGATAAAAATAAACATTTACATGTTATTAATCGTAAACTTCCATTTCGACATAAATCACTTAAGATATGGATAAACAAATCATTAAACATGATTAGTAATCAAGAAAATAATTTTTCTTCTTAACCATCACATTTCTACAAAACTATTATTTACAAAATATGTAACACCCCTAAAAATGGGTCGCAGCGGAATGTGTTTCCAGGAGCGTTACTTCATAATAGCATTGCTCAAGTCATGAGAAAACGACCTCTAACTGTGTCGTTTGAAAAGTAATCTTGTATTGTTTAGACTTCAATACACATCAAGTATGTCAAGTAGCTTGTTAACCTAAGAAAAACATGCTTAAAAGTGTCAACATAAAGTTAGTGAGTTCATAGGTTTTGGTAAGTATAAATGTTGAACCATAGTTTTGTAAAGTATGTATGACAGTTCCAATCCTTGTATGTTCCTCAAAAATGTATGTATGAATGTTGGAAATCAAAGAGTTGTAAAGTATGCATGACCATTTAAATCCCCGAATAGTCACCAAAACGTTATGTATGAGTGTTGTAAATCAAAGAGTTGTAAAGTATGCATGACCATTTCAATTCCCAAATAGTCACAAAATGTTATGTATAGTTGGACCATCATTGTTCAAATTATGTATTTCCACTTTATTCAAGGCAATATAAATATTCATATATGTATACAACAATGATTACGATTACTCTAAGTTCATGAAACTGCTGCGTAGACTCATATATATATATGCCACTTTATTCAAGGCACTGTAAGTGTTCATGTTCGTGTAAATGTTGTGCTCCGACATGCTATAACGTTCGTCTCTAGTGATAACTAATCACCCGAACGAGGCTGTCACACCCGAATAGATCTATTTTATAACATTCACGCTCACCCTCCAGGTAATTCATAGTTCAATCCGCTTAAGCTAATCCGTAATTATTTGGGTAAAAGTAAAGTAATGTCATTGTTTTAAAAAATGAAGTGAAACAAGCAATGTATTTCGTCCCAAAATAAGTAATTGAGTATGTAGACCAGTTTGTAAAACGAATTGTAAATGCACATGTAATGAATTCAAACCAATCATGTAATTCATATGTAAAACAAGTAAAACGTAGGGCTATAAACTCACCTCGAGTAGATGATAATCCAAGTATAACAGAAAATGCGTCACAATAATGACCGAATGCAACCTAATTAAGTATAGGTCGTATAAGTACTAAAACCTTTGATTAAGTTATACCATATATAATTCTATATAGCTACATCATCTAATTGCATTTGTGAAATAACATTTATAAAGTAAAAACGTTTATAAATATCACTTTAGTAAAAATGGCGTAACTTTCCCGTTTTAAGCCCGTTTTATACGTTTTTTACGTCCATGTTCTCGTATTAAAACGATGTATCAAAATATTACATTTTCATATTTAGATTCCTCTGATGAACAGTACTTTTTACTGTTCATGGACATTTATAAATTTATTTTTATAAATTTAGTTATCGTAAACGTCGTATTTTATTCGTTTTAACTCCGTTTTTAGTGATTCTTTCGAGCACGTCTTCATAATTAAAAGTTTCATTTAAATAATGATGTTTTCAAAATAAAAACACCTAATGTGAACAGTAACTTTTATAAAATTATTTTTATAAAGTATTTATTATCGTAAACTTGTGAAATTCATAACTCCTTCGTTATTGATCCAAAAATTATGATTATTAATGTTTTGGAATCCTAAAAATATGTACTTTCTGAGAAAAATCTCCAACCTTTTATATCAGAGGTGGTTTGTAAGGAGTTTTTATAAAATTTCTTTTATAAAAGCGTTTATTATCGAGTAACTTGCAAATGCCGTATCTTCTTCGTTATAAATCGGATTTTTAAGTTCTTTATATGGTTTGAATCATCATGACATGTAGTATTTTATAAAAATACAAAATAAATACTTTATTTTTTGAATTTGATCAGACCATTATGATATTTTTGTTAAAAATATTTTTAAACTTGTTTTTGTAACTTTTTAGTTTAGTAACCTTGTTACAAGTCCATTACAACACTTCCTAGACATGTCTTACATACTTAAGGTCCTTAGTCTATGATTTGTCCAAATATTGTCCAAGATAACAAGATCAACATGTCCTTATATCACTTTTACTTATAAACTTATTAAGTAACTTTTTTAAACCACTAGTTTATATATACCTTTTTATACATAAACCCTACTTGTACAATACTTATACTTCCATTACCACATGGTATTAACATCCATATAACATATGTAAAAGTATACCAAATCATAACCAATTGTAAAAATCTATTTTACAAGTTAAATAAGTTTCCTAGACCGTGATTCACTATATAAACATTATATACACATAAAATCATGAATGTAAAGAGATTTAGGTTTTTAGATAACCTTAATATGATGTATGGTGATGAACAACAAGATCTAAACCTTAGTTTAGATGATAAACCCAAGCTTTCAACACTTAGAAAACCTTAACTTTCAAGAAATCCCTAATCTTAAACCTTCTTTGCTTAACCCTTGTAAACACTAAACCAAGCCTTCAAACCTTCTTGGTATACCTTAGATATGTTGTTAGATTACTTGTATATGTTGTAAATAAATTTTGTATGGATTGTTTTGAGGGTTTGAGTTGAGCCGTGGGTTTGGAAGAGAGAACAAGAGAGATTGTGTTGTTTTTCACCTAAGAAATGAAGAGTGTGTGTTTATCTTTATAGTGCATGTCTTATATACTTCCTTGACTAGTCCAAGACTTCTATTAGAAGTGGTCAAGATTCAAAGGAACCATGGGAGGGAATTAAGGAAAGTCATGGTCAAGATAGCTTAGTCATGGTCTTAGGTATTGTGAGTTGTAAGTTGTATAAGCTCAAGTTGGTAAAGTGTGTGCTCAATGTCCCCTTGGGAGCACTGATTATCCGAAAATGAGGGGGGGAGGAGCTAGTTGGTGTTTTTGATAACTTATGAAAATATCTAGCAAAGTTACAAGCTTTAAGTTGGTAAGTTTTAGTATAAAGGTAATACTTAAAATGTGTAGTTTCTAGTTGATTTAATTTTGTACAATTGACCAACAATGCTAACATGGGTAAAGTTTAATAAAACTTTGAGTATTGGGTATAATAATGAGTATTTGTTGAAGCGTAAAAAAGTTTTGATGGTTCTGGGAATGCCTAAACGTAATTTATCGCGAAACGTAAACACTTTACGTAACCAATAAAAATAAAATGTATAAAGTTAATAATTATCCTCTAAATAATTATCTAACACTTGCTTGACGTAAACATTTAATTGTTTGATGCCCGTTTACGTTGAATGATCATTTTTAGTTTAAGCGATTTAACTTAATACTTAAAATTAAAAGCAAACGCGTACAAGACTAAAAATAAATAGTTAAATAAATGACGTCATAAATGACCCTAAAACACGGGGTGCTATAGTCTTCCCCCGTTAAATGAGCCTTTTCCTCAAGGATTAAGACGCGGCACTTGACGACGGTGCAGTTTTTGTGAAGAGATGTGGATATTTCTTTCAAAATTGATCCTCACGTTCCCATGTAAACTCATGACCTCTCCTAGAGTTCCATCAAACCATGACAATTAGAACACGGCTTTGCCTCAACCGTTTGACTTCATGATCCATGATTTCAACCGGTTCCTTGACAAAATAAAGCTTGTCTTCAATGTGGAGTCCATCTAACGGAACTGCTAATGGTTCGTCGGCATAGCACTTCTTAAAGTTGGAATTCTCTTGAGGCAGCTCAAGCTTGTAAGCAATGATCCAAACTTTTTCAACACTTTGAAAGGTTCAACATATTTGGGGTTTAACCTTCCCTGTTTGCCAAAACGTACTACTCCTTTCCAAGGCGAAACCTTAAGCATCACTCTATCTCTAACTTCTCCTTTGGTATATCCTTCCTGATCATATCTCCTACATTTTTGTGTTTGAGATTCTCTGGTTTATGTGCTTCAGTCTGAGCATTCAAAATTTGTTTAGGAAGATCCAAGCCAATAGTCATAACTAAGGCTCAAACTCTTAATGGTTTAATCCACTCTTTCATGCTCAAAGCATCAGTAACAACATTTGCTTTCTCTGGATGATAATGAATTTATATCTATGGTGGTGTCGTAACTACTAAGCTCTATGGTATTACATAGATGTTGAAAATGGTGTATTGGTATAATCCTTAATGACGAGTAAACTTGTTAGTAGATCGTCCTAGGGTGACTAGGGATGCGTCTTGACTTTTGGACATAAGATTTTGTATACAATGATGTCGACTTTATATAATAAGGTAGTATAAAAGTTTACTTAGTTATTATGATTGTTATTTTGGTTCCTTGTGATAAATACGTTTTATGAATACGAACACAAATTTGATATAAATAGGAAATTGTTTCTTGACAAGAAGTTCTAAGGCGACTACTCTTAGCATGATATGGTCCTTCCTGAATTATACATAGTTGATCAGGCCATGTATAATTGAGGACTAACGATGCATTGCTCATTTTCGTCAAAATAGTGTTATGATTTCATGATATTTGTGAGAGTGACTTGCATAAATGATTAGGCAACTAAAGCAAAAATTGCAAAATTTTCATAATACGATGATTTGATAGATAGTGGGTTTCACTGTTTTCCCTCGAAAGTACCACATTGTTTTCTTGATACTACAACTTCTACTATAAGCTAATACATAATTCCTAGAACAAGGTATCTATGGGTGACGTCCAAGCTGACTGGTGACTAACTCCTGGAGCTTCCTAAAGTTCTCTCAGTCCTATCGCTGTGACTCCTGAACCGAAGCCAACTGTCGCTCCATCTCCATACGAGCCCTTTTCTCCTAGCTACGAGTAACCATCTCGATAGCCTCCATGGTCTTAATCTTACCACGTAGAGAAGCATTCTCTGCCTCAGCCATACCCACCCTAAACCTTAAAGTATTCATCTCCTCCTCTATGGGCACCGCTTGCAAATGCTCAAGAATGCCTCGTATAGCCTCCCTGTGTTGGGCTTGTGTCCTTACAACGGCCGCTACAGGAAAATTAACTTCAGCGACGGGCTCTGGGTGAATGATATCCACACTGATATCGATCGGGTCCCTAAGCTTCTCCTCAGTAGAGACAGGAATAGTGGGTGCAGCCATAACCTGCATCTAATTTCATTTGTGAAATAACATTTATAAAGTAAAAACGTGTATAAATATCACTTTAGTAAAAATGGCGTAACTTTTTCGTTTTAAGCCCGCTTTGTACGTTCTCATATTAAGACGATGTATCAAAATATTACACTTTTATATTTTGAGTCCTCTGATGAACATTACTTTTTACTGTTCATTGACTTTTATAAATTTAATTATCGTAAATTTGTAAACGTCGTATTTTATTCGTTTTAACTCCGTTTTTAGTAATTCTTTCAAGCACGTCTTCGTAATTAAAAGTTTCATTTAAGTAATGATGTTTTCAAAATAAAAACACCTGATGTGAACAGTAACTTTTATAAAATTATTTTTACAAAGTATTTATTATCGTAAACTTGCGAAATTCATAACTCCTTCGTTACTGATCCAAAAATTATGATTCTTAATGTTTTGGAATCCTAAAAATATGTAATTTTTGAGAAAAATATCCAACCTTTTATATCAGCGGTGGTTTGTAAGGAGTTTTTATAAAAAAAAAATTAACGCGTTTATTATCGAGTAACTTGCAAATGATGTATTATGCTTGGAATCCTCATGACATGTAATATTTTATATAAACATAAAATAAATACATTATGTTTCGTATTTGATCAGACCCTTATGATATTTTTGTTAAAAATATGTTTTGTAACTTTTTAGTTTAGTAACCTTGTTACAAATCCCTTACAACACCTAACTCCACATGTCTTACATACTTAAGGTCCTTAGTCCTTGATTTGTCTAAATATTATCCAAGATAACAAGATCAACAAGTCCTTATATCACTTTTACTTATAAACTTATTAAGTAACTTTTTTAAACCACTAGTTTATATATACCTTTTTATACATAAACCTCACTTGTACAATACTTATACTTCCATTTCCACATGGTATTAATATCCATATAACATATGTAAAAGTATACCAAATCATAACCAAGTGTAAAAATCCATTTTACAAGTTAAATAAAGTTTTTTCTAGATGGTATTGTCATATATAAAACATTTAACATATGAAAACCATGAATGTAAAGAGATTAAAGATTTTAGATAACCTTAATATGATGTATGGTGATGAACAACAAGATCTAAACCCTAGTTTAGATGATAAACCCAAGCTTTCAACACTTATAAAACCCTAACTTTCAAGAAAACCCTAATCTTAAACCTTCCTTGCTTAACCCTTGTAAACACTAAACCAAGCCTTCAAACCTTCTTGGTATACCTTAGATATGTTGTTAGATCACTTGTATATGTTGTAAATAAATTTTGTATGGATTGTTTTGAGGGTTTGAGTTGAGCCGTGGGTTTGGAAGAGAGAACAAGAGAGATTGTGTTGTTTTTCACCTAAGAAATGAAGAGTGTGTGTTTATCTTTTTAGTGCATGCCTTATATACTTCCTTGACTAGTCCAAGACTTCTATTAGAAGTGGTCAAGATTCAAAGGAACCATGGGAGGGAATTAAGAAAAGTTATGGTCAAGATAGCTTAGTTATGGTCTTAGGTATTATGAGTTGTAAGTTATACAAGCTCAAGTTGGTAAAGTGTGTGCTCAAAGTCCCCGTTGGGAGCACTTTATAATCTTAAAATGAATGTGGGTGAATGAGCTAGTAGGTATATTTTTGATAACTTATGAAAATATCTAGCAAAGTTACAAGCTTTAAGTTGGTAACTTTTAGTATAAAGGTAATACTTGAAATGTGTAGTTTCTAGTTGATTTAATTTATGTACAATTGACTAACAATGCTAACATGGGTAAAGTTTAATAAAACTTTAAGTATTGGGAATAATAATGGGTATTTGTTGAAGCGTAGAAAAGTTTTGATGGTTCCGGGAATGCCTAAACGTATTTTATTGCGAAACGTAAACACTTTACGTAACCAATAAAAATAAAATGTACAAAGTTAATAATTATCCTCTAAATAATTATCTAACACTTGCTTGACGTAAACATTTAATTGTTTGATGCCCGTTTACGTTGAATGATCATTTTTAGTTTAAGCGATTTAACTTAATACTTAAAATTAAAAGCAAACGCGTACAAAACTAAAAATAAATAGTTAAATAAATGACGTCGTAAATGACCCTAAAACACGGGGTGTTATAAAATATACAAAATAGTTTTATTAATAAAAATAATGTTTTATTTAAAAACATAAGTTTAAATTCAGTTTTTCTCTCAAAACAGAAAATAACATACGAGGATCAACCTTCCCCACAAAAAGACAAAAAAGGGAGCGTCAGTCTAGTGGCGCCCCCCTTAGTAGCTTGGCGGCCCCTAGATATATCTGGGACAGCCACCAGATTATGTTGGGATTTCCTGCCTATAAATATTGCACTCATTCCTGCAGAAAATCTGACCTCTTTGCACAGATTTTTCAAACTCCTCTCTCTTTCTAAAACCTTCTTTCTCTCTCTAAATCTCTTGATCACTAACATAGTTTAATCTTGTTTCAAATGATCAAATCCCATATTCTACCTTCTACCTTCTTCTATCAAGTGAAAGAGAAGAACACTTGTATTCGCCAAGAAATAAAGTGTTATAGATTAGTGATTTCTCCTTTCTTCTTATAAGATCCAAATCTCTATTTTGATTATCTTTTGTGATTGTGTGAATCGGATAGTGTGTAAATCTGATATTGTAGATCTTGTGATTGGGTAGTGTTTTTAAAGTGGTAGATTGGTTCTAGCTAAGGTTAGGACTCGACATTTAGCTTAGTGTCGGAAAATTACGTAAGCGATGTGTAAATGGTTTCTTCGCCTAAAAGGAGCTAGTTGACATAGTGAAATCTCAAGTCGGATACTCGGGGAGTGGAGTAGGGCAAAGAAGAGCTTCGTAGCTGAACCACTATAAATCTTGGTGTCTTGGTTTGATCGTTCTTTCTCTTATCTCTTTATATTGTTTGTGTTTCTCATATATTGTATGTATAGTTATTACAAGTAGATAGTCATCTTGATTGGTTCATTTGTTGATTGATTAAGCATATACTCAAATCTAACAATTTTAGAAGTAAAAATTTAAAACGCCAATTAACCTGTAAACCATTCAACCCCCTTCCCCCTTCTAGTTTCCACAGACAAGTTTGAGGTTGATCCACCTTGTTCCATCAGTGGCATAAAAGCTATCAGGGTTGTATCATCATATGGTGTGGCTATGCATTTTCCTTTGTCAATTCTGCTAGACGGACTTCTTGTCATTCCAGGATGCACATTTGTGGAATTTTCAGGCTGATCTGAGCTGAATAGTTAGACTACGAACTGGTCAAATGGCACATTGTTGAAGGTGACCGGTCCTATAGAGTTTAGAGGTACTGGGTTAGGGTTGTCTATCATGACCTTTGGCTTTTTGGTAGCTGGCTATTCTACTTCAGGTTTAGCTACAATAGACGATTGTACAACCATTGCTAAAGGGTTTTAATCAGTTTATGAGCCACTACTTTGTGGCTCCCCCTTAAATGGTGCAGAATTTTCCATGGCTTTAGTAGTAGGCTAATCATTTTCTTCATCATCTGAGTCAAGAAAAATAGACTTAGTTTTCTTCATTGATTGGCTTAGAGTTTTCACTTTTGTCCCCCCTCCCATCAGCAACAATGAGAGGTTTTGATGATGCATTGAGGTTGTGAACAAGCTATTTAAATATCAAATAGTTCAGACATGTTAGTTGATGTTTTGTTGACCATTGTTATGAGGTTCTTAGCCATGGCAATCTTAGGTAGAAGATCAATATGTATTTTGATAGTGGAGTGCAGTATCTGCTCTATTAACTTGATCAGCTGCAGCTGATGTTTGGTAGATTGCCGTAAGAGATCAACAGCCTCACACATTTTTCCCTGTACATTTTTATGCACCATATTCTTTAGGATAATTTCTAGCTAAGAAAATATGCTACATTCCAGCTTGTTAAGAGCATGAACTTACTTGCTAACATTCTTCATGGATGTAGAACCATAGCAGGGGGTGAATACGGTCTTTTTGACTTCTTCGAAGTTTATGAAACTTTAAGTCTGAAAGGACCAAGTGTTGTAATGATCTACTTAATGAGATAGACAATGAGTAGATAGAGAGAGTGAGAGAGAGAGACACGATATATGTTGATTCAGTGTGGGGGGTTTAGACCATTTGTACGTCCAGTTGCGAATCTACGACACCGATGCTATTACTCTAGTATAATCCTTATGGTTGACTATACACCGTATTACAACTTTGCTCCACCGATATGCACTAAGCTCGACGCATACTGAGAAGAACTACTCTCTACGGTATTTCACCCTTGAAATCCACCGCTAAGAACCCATGATTAGACTTACTCCTAAGATCACTAATATCAACTAGGGACAGTAAAACTTCCCCTTGGAAGTATACCAAAACCCCAACTAGATCACCTAATGATCTAGGCTTGATCACTAAGATACAAAACTTCTCTTACAACCAAATTGAATGATAGTTGTTTGTTTCAAATCAAGTCCTAACCTAACCTAGAGACTTGATTCTAATAGAAAAGGGTATGAGAAAGAAGACCATCGACACAACATACAAGTGTGGATTAAGTACTTATGTGTCTTTCTTGCGGAATAATGTGTTCTCTTCAATAAGATGATAGAATGAGAAGATTAGAACACTTTGATGTTGTCACACCCCCAAATAGGGTCCCGTCAGAATAAGTGTCCGGGGCGTGACGTCATACATATCTCAAGTATAAAGCATAAAGAACGACCTCTAAAAGGGGTACGTTTTAGAAAAATCATAACTCGTTGCGTAAATTTAAAAGTAATTAAGTCTTACAAACCATTTCAAAGTGATTTAAACATAGCGGAAGCAATAAGAAAACATAGCAGATGCAATATTAATGTTTGACATAAGACAACGAGTATGAAATAAGATAGTCTTGAAAACGGTCGAAGCCAAATTGCACATAGACTTCTCATAGCACACCTTGATAATCCAAGCTAAGCACCTGACAAAAACATGCTTAAAACGTCAACATAATGTTGGTGAATCCATAGGTTTAATTCAAATGTAGTTATAGTGGACCACAAGATTTCAAAAACGCATGTGATAGTTATAACAGATACAACTTCACACGAAAAGGTGTTTACGTTGCGCTAAGCTCATGACCCCAAAGTTAATAGTGTAAAGTAGCATGTGTATTACCATATAAAGTTGCCCTAGTAGGTGTCTGACCAAGACCACCCAAACTAGTTTCGACATGAAATACATCCGTTGGCCTGTACATCAGCCGTACCCGACCAGTAAGAATTACCAAACCCAGATGGGGATTATTAGTCCTAAGAGATCTATTTACTCACTCGCGCTTACTTAACCAACCATTCGGTTAAAGGTAATTAATGGTTCATGATAGTATGGGCGAATAGTGGTCTAAGCTACTTAGGCAACACGTAAACAAGGGAAAATATCACGTAAAGTACTTGTGTCCGGTTTAAGAATAACAAGCAATGTTTCTCACCCTAAGTTGTAAAACATTTATTCAAAAACGAGTAAAAGTGGGGCTATGAGCTCACCTTGAGTTGGTGAAGTGAAGTAGTGAATAGGCTAGAAGAAAGATCACATTGAATGGAACAATGGTACTTGAACACGACCTAGGGAATATAGGTTTCAACTTAGAATCGAAATAATAGAGAAATACGAATAATGCATACGTGTTTACTAAAATACTTTCGTTAAATGTTTTCTAAAATGAAACGTTAGTGATCGTATCGTGGTTGTAACGCTTGACTCCATAAAGTACCTCGAAATGTTAAATATATAATACTACATAATAATAATCAAGTAAATATATATATTTTGGCATCTTACCCATTCCCTTATAAATAGTCAAAATGTTTTTATAATAAACATTTTCTAAATATTTTCTAAGTATCAAGATTTTATAGAAATTTTGGCATGACCCGTTCATTTTTACACGTTTTCTAAAGTCGTAAACTTTATTAAATATCAATTCCAATCACTTTTAAAGATATATTTCGCAAATCAAGTCTATGATACTATCAAATCCCTTAATAATCAAGTTAAAAACTCTTTCGGATCTTTATTGGGCTATTAGGCCCAATAAGCCTAAATAGATGATCCATTAAACAAAAAGTCCAAAATAAATAATGATTAGTATCTAAGTTCGAATAATATCAAATAAGCTATACACGAGCTTATCCAATAAGTTACACCGTTGACTTAAAGCCGTGGTGCGTTGTCTCATATTGGGACGTAGCCGTTAAACCAAATAAGTAGGTTTAAGCTTATCCATTAGGTCCGATAAGCAACTAAGCACTCAACGTATTAGCAAGCTATTAATAAGCTTCCAATAAGCTAAGTCAAAAACCCAATAAGCTTAACCTTGGGCTTTTAGCCACGGTTTGGGCTCTTATGTTGGGCCAAAGCTCTTTATCTTATACGGGCCCATTTGTGAAGCCCGATATGCTAAAAAGATGTTAAATAAGCTCTTAGTTCTCGAATAAGCTATCAATAAGCTTTCAATAAGCCAAGGGTAATAAGCCGAACCATAGGGCTTATGGATTAAGCTCATGGTTTTGGGTCTTTTGTTGTGATACGCGGCTTATTAGCCCGTTAAGCATATTTGTTAAGCGAAATAAGGTTAACTCTTATCCTTTCAAAACATGTCACGAAATAAGCTAGAAATAATTAAGCCGAATATAAATAAGCTAGACAAATACTCTTCCTTTGTTTTCTTATTGGACTGAATAGTAATATAAGCCCAATAAGCTCTCCAAGAGCTTATTAAATAAACCGAATACAAAATAAGCATAAAGTTTCAATCTTTATTACATAAAAATAACCACGATCACAAAACTATGATTTTCTTGTCTTTCTTTTTATGTATTTCAAAACAAAACACAACCCTTTTAGGGTTTACGTAGTTTTTAAACCTTGATTTTCAAAAAGCGTTTGTGCAACTTGTTTATATTCATTATGAAGAACACAGTACAAGATTTAAGAAGAATGGATGACTTACAAAGATGGATGATTAGAACTAATAACAACCCAAACGTTGTGTTTAAATACCCAAATGGTTATACAAAATTAACCCAAACTCTTCTATCTTCAAATAGGTTTGATCAAAAGATGAAAATTATGAGTTGTGTGTGTGTTATATGGTGTTCGAACCAAGAGAGAGCAAATGAGTAGATTGTGTGGTATTTTGAAATGCGAAAATGAGGAAAATTGACTTGTGATGACCATTGTTATGAGGATGCCTAAGCCTTACCAGAAACTCAATACCAAATACTAGTGTGAATATGGGTGTACCAATGCTAGCAAAGAATAAAATGAACCATAATGCTATGGTGTGTTGTCCTTAGGGGGCAACGACCAAAGATAACGGGGGGGGGCGATGGGGACCAAAATCATCTAGCTAATTTTTTAATGTTTTAGATCCCAGAGCTAGACATACTTTTTACCAAGACCTTTAACTTTTTATGCGGGTCTAACGGTTTTGTTTCCGACTTACATAAAAAGTTATTAAAAACGTGGCATATCAACTCACGTAAATAAATTGCTAAAAATTTCCTAAATTACATCCAAACGACACCAATAAAATACGGCGACTACTTTCGACAACAACTACACTATTGATAACGTGCAACCGCGATCACTCAGGTAACATTCGCAAAAATAATAACGGGATAACCTCCTGGTTAAACGTAAAAATTACACATAACTTATGAAATTCAAATTACTGAACGGAAACGGCTAAAATATCAGCCTAAAATTTATGGGGTGTCACATATGTTAGCTTAGAGGATAGGAGAAGAGAAAAGAGTGGAAAAAAAGAATGGAAAGAGGTGAGGAATACAAGAACCAAGAGGGGTATTTATACTCCAAAAACCCAAACTTGAGAAAACCCAATTCGAGCCCGGCACGCTGTGTGACAACTCGTATTTTTCATGTCATTCCACATCTATAAACTTGAAACTATTTACTTTGAACCTTTACATGTTTACTTTTACGTGTAATCGTTAAGTTCAATCGCGTAACTTGGAAAACAACTTTAAATGTAAACCGGCATTAAACAAAAATGAATTTATGTAAAATATGTGTTATATGACTTTTACAAGCATAAATCTTAAGTCAACACTCTTAGTTTGTAAGTTTTACGTAAACGCTTGAATTAAGCTAAAACCGTAAAGTTATCTCGTACATTGCAAGAAACGTCTTCGTGCGTACACCAACTTTAGACTATGCTAGTCTACACATTTCTAGCATGTCATTATCATCACATTCATGTTGTACAAGTTCCATGCATTTTATTTTAATAGGTTTTACATAAACTAGTAACTTCTGTATTTTATGCATGCATGTAATGTATATATACTATCACCTTTCTGAATAATACTTACACAATATCTTCCAAAAGCAATAAGCTAAATTTGAAAAACATCCCCCCCCCTCCTTTACCCTTTTTGTCCGCCAACCCACATACACAAACATATACCAACAAAATCTTACACCTTAAAACCCACTTTAATCTTTTTAACCACCCAATAACAAAGAAACACCTCTTAAACCAAATCTAATATCCAATGCAAGCTTTACATCCTATTATCCAAGTCCTTCTATTACCTAGTTAATACTTGCACTAATAAGTAAATAAACTAGCAACATTATACCCTTATTCTCACTTAGCAAAAAAATTCTACTCTCTCCCTTTCTTGCTCTCCTAGCCTCGGCCAACAACAACACACATAAGATTTTGGGTTTTGGATTTATACAAGTATTTTCCTAAGAAGATTAAGGGTTTAGTTCTTTAAGTGTTCAAGTATTTGAGGTTGGTTGGGTGTAAATCTTGTTAAATCTCATCTCATCATCTAGTAAAGGTGCACATATTCATCTCCTAATTTCATTTCATATATTTATGTTATGACCACTACATTCATGTAATTATATATCACCTCTAGGTTTATGTTAAGTATTTTTCTAAAAGAAACTACCAAAACTCTTTAATATGTTCTTGTGAAAATGCTATAAGATGGATAATAAAAATATGGATGTACACTTATTTCACATGTTCTAGTCATTTTATAAATTACGTGATTATATTATGGTTTTGTTGTTAAAATGGATGTTCATAAATTTAAACTAGTTAAAAGGGTAATATATATTTATGTTCTTGAATATATTGTTGTTCTTGATAAATTGGTGGATGAGATTAGGCTAGTATGAAGATGTTGCTGTGATGATGAAATGATGAAAACTGGTGGAAAGGATTTTGCTAGTTTCTAAAAGAAACTAGCAAAAGTGTTTAATACTCTCTCCGTCTCAAAATTATTGTCCCTCGAGAAAAAACACACAGTTTAAGAAAAGTGCATTAATTACGGTTTTCTCTTTCTTACTTTTTGACAGAATGATAGTTTTACCCTTAGCTAATTAATTAAAGTCATCTTTAAAGTTTGTAATAATAATTTCAAATAAGAGTAATATAGTAAGCTTGATCAAACTTCTCTATCTATTTTTAATAGTGGACAATTAAATTGGGACATCCCAAAATGGAAACATGGACAATAAAAATAGGACGAAGGGATTATGTTCTTGTGAAAATGCTATAAGATGGGTAATAAAAATATGGATATACACTTATTTCACATGTTCTATTCATTTTATAAATTACTTGATAATATTATAGTTTTGTTGTAAAAATGGATGTTCATAAATTTAAACTAGTTAAAGTGTAATATATATTTATGTTCTTGGGTATATTATTGTTCTTGATAAATTGGTGGAAGGGATTAGGCTAGTATGGAGATGTTGTGATGATGAAATGATGAAAAATGGTTGAAGGAATTAGGCTAGTATGGAGTTGTAATTTGTGGGTGAAATAATGCGGTAAATCGAACATTATATACTTGATGTCCAGAATTATTGTTAGTGTTTTCGGACAGTATACTTCGGTTTGGATAGCCGATGCCTTGAAAAATAGATAGTAGACTTAAATACCTACGCGTGGATATAAAATTCTTCAAAATCCGACTTAAAACGAGTGAGTTATGACCAAATGAAAATAAGGTAAAAACTAGTCATTTTTCCGGAAAAACTGTTTTTGTAAAATACATTTTGTCCAGATTCTTACATAGCGTTTTTGACCCATTTTAGGTCCGAGTTAGGTGAAGCTCGTATAAGACTTTTTGTAGCCCTTTGTCTTACGTAAAAATGTAGTACTCGCCCGCGTCGTGAATCTTTTTAACGAAGGAGTTACGGCCTTTTAAAGTTTGGACCAGAATCTAAGTTCTTATTAAAAGTGAGCTGTTCGGAAATGTAAAATGGTGTTTTGGGAGTTTTGAAGTCCGAATGAGCGATAAAGTCCTTAATAAATGTTGTAGCATTACCTATATATTTTCCATACCTGTCAGGAGTTTTCAAAAATATTAATAAGCAAGCGGGTTATGATTTATTAAGTTAGTTACTTGGAAATAATTGTAAAACATATAATTATGAGTAAAAATGGCGAACTTGATGTAAATGTTATTTTGACTTATAAAACTAAAACGCAAACGTGTAGGTGGTGATATAAGGTTATAAAAATATATTTGCATCACTTCACTTCATTTGCATAATTCTAAGTCGACCCGTTATTACTTAGGTCGCGTTCCGAAATTGTTGTGACGTTCCAGTTATTTGATTTATTCCCAAATCAATACTTTTGCCTTGGCTGAGTTTATAGCCCCGCTTTAACTTGTTTATCACTATTTTACAAATCTCGAGGTGAGATACATTGCTTTTTTACTTTTGGACGCAAGTACCTTTTAAACGATTACGAATTAGCCTAAGTACCGATAACCCACTATGCCCTAGTATGAACCGTTAATTACTTTGTGTAAGCGCGAGTGTGATAAATAGATCTATTAGGATTAACATCCCCTTCCGGGTAAGTAGCGGTTACGTGTTTTGGAGTTGCCGAACAAACGGACGTATACCATGTCGGACTTCGGGTGTCTCGGGTTGGACACCTACAAGGGCAACTTTACTTTGCATTGACTTCCATACATAACATTGTTTAGCTTCAGTGTTATGAGTTCAGAGCAATCGTAATTAGTTTTTGTGATATTGTATGCGTTCCAATTATCATACACTTTGAAATCTTGCGGTCCAACCTTATTACTTACTTAAAGCTATGAACTCACCAACTTTATATTGACATTTTAAGCATGTATTTCTCAGGTGCTTAACTCGTAATGACGTTATTGAAGTGCATTGGAGTCATCATTTATCAAGATTATTTTTCATGGAATTTCACTTGCACTAAATTATTCTCGTTGTATTTAAAACTATGAATTTCTTTTGATGCAAACTTTGAGACCACTTGTTTTAAACTTATTTATTATTAATGTAGCAACGAGAGTATCTTTTAAACGACTCATGTAGATGTCGTTCTCTTATATCTTGTGCTTATGTATTATGAAGTAACGTCTCCGGTTACCTTTCCGCTGCCATATTTGGGGGTGTTACACGTTGCCCGCGTGCCAGAGACCCGACTAGGGTTTTTTAGTGTTTTGGCATTTTAACTACCCGTTCATGCTAAACTCCTAATTGTACTTCAAGCTTTAACCTTACCATCATTCTTACACTCACGATCAACCAACTTAAATAGCCATTTGATAAAAACGTTTGTGAAGTGTTTAAAAGAATTTTTGGAGGCGTTTGTCCAATTTCAAAGAGAAAGAAAAGAACCATTGGGCAAAGGGTATGTTGGGTATTCCTCATGTGTACATGTACTAGTTAGAGACTAACCATGGTTAAGTGAGTGAGTTGGCATGGTTAAGAGAGAAATTATATGCCAAGAAATATTCCAAACTTGGAGAGAAAGGGTGGATGTTGTGAGGAGGAAATTTTGAATTATAAATTCAAATTGTAAGAAGTGAGTTGTGTGAGAGTTGTATACGAGTTAGCATGATGTGATGGTTTAGAGCCTAAACATTTTAAATTTAAATTTGAAATTTGAATGTTACGATAAAGATGTAAGTTTACAAAGTGTGTAAAGAAAGTTTGGTAAGTGTGTGAGGTTTGAATTTCAAATGTAGAGAGTGTGTGAGTGAAGAGTATAGAGGAAGATTTGAGTGTACGTGTGTGTGTTATTTGAAATTTATATGAGAGTGTGTGTGAGTGAGTGAGTGAAGAAAACAATGAATAGGGAATGTGTGGGTGAGAATGTTATGAGGTGACACATAGGAGCCTATGTTGGAATGTTAGGAGACAACAAGTATAAAAAAGTACATTGTGTAAGGGAATGCGAGTCGTCACATATGAGGATAAGATGAGGAAGGTTTAAGTGGTGAAGGTTTAAGGTTGTGAAGAGAATGATGAAGATGGAGATAATCAAAGGATTGATTGTGGTGTTTAATCATATTGTCATTAGGAAGAAAATAATTGGACAATAATGATTAGAGAATGTATTTGAGAAATAGGAAGGAATGTTTAGATTGTTTGGAAAGGTAAGAATAATCATTTGTTGGGAAATGTGGATTAACAAATTATTAGGGGATGTTTAAGTAAGAAGTGAGGCATAAGGGATGTGTGAGAAATATAGGGGAATGCAGGAGTTTGTACAACACTTTAAGTGTATGAAGGTAAGAAAGATCAAAGGATAATTAACCTTTAATTACCACAAACTTAAATAGTCACTAAGACTTCAATCCATGATTATCAACAATGGATATGATCACTAATCATCTTGATAGTGCTTTGCATCTCAAGTAAAACACATCTCGTAAAGGGAAAGAATGCATTTAGGCAATGTGGCCTTTGACTTAGTTTGACCAATAAGGGATTAAAACCCGTTACATGATTAGAGACAATGTAATTCCAGATTAAGATCAAATGAATACTTTTGTTTGATGGTATATTGAAAGTATGATTATGCTAGGTTTAGAAAAGAAGTTTCGGCCTTGGCTATAGGCATTTGATAAAGAAAATGAGTTGGAATTTTGTTGAAAATAGGAGGACTTGCTTTATTTCCTCTCTAAGTCTAAACCTTGTTTCGAGTGTTTCTAGTTGCTCAAGTATTATGTACATACCTTTATTGAAAGATCCACATGTGTCGGGTAAGAGTAGCCGACGAGCAAAATTCTATAAAAACCACCAAACACCAGCCATTAAAAATTACCACCACTCCACCCATTACGTATCACACATGTCATCTTGTCCAAAAAACATAACCAGTTCCATCATATGTATTGCTATCAAACTCGATACAACTAAAATGGTGTTAAATCTTGATTTCAAATACACATTTATATCATACATAAATTTACAGTTGTGTTCACGCATAAGAGATGTTGAACCAAGGACATACACGTAATGAATGTGGAATGGTATAAACCTAATGCTTGTTGCATTTAGGGGATGTTTGTTTTGGCTTATATGTGGCCTTATGAGCTTAATTGATTTCGGGTTATTTAACATAATCCCTAATTTTGTGGCTTATTTTGAGACTTGTGGGTTTATATAAGTTTATTACAACATGATAAACTTATATAAACCTATAAGTCTCAATATAAGCCACAAAATTGGAGATTGTGTTACATAAGCCGAAATCAAGTAAGCTAATAAGCCCACATATAAGCCGAAACAAACACCCCTAACTCAAGGATAACAAACCTCAACCAAATATGCTTATCACATCTATATAATATCTCATTAATTGAGTTACATTAACTCAATGATAATAAACCTCAACAAAATAAATTTATCACATGTGAACTAATAGTGTGGCGCAGCAACAACAATAACAGCAGCAACAATAGCGATAGCAGCAACATCAACAACAACAACAACAACAACAACAACAACAAAACCCACAGCTTTGTCATCTCTGACCACCTAAACACACAAACCCAACCACAAATATCATTACTTCTTCGAAGAGAAAATAAACAATATAAAATTAACAACACCGATACCTAGACTTCAGACGAGAACTGCCTCAACAACAATGGGTGTTCTTGTTACCCAGTTTTGGTAACTCGTATACATATTACAATTATTTTTAAGTTGTCATCTTGTTCTTATAAGCAAACTTCATCTTATCAAAATCAGCAGTAGTAGGAACCCACTTTGTACCATGTATTTTAGCAATAAATTCAGTATATGCTTCCTTAGAAATATTTACGCCATTATTTATTTCATGAACCTTGGACCAAGTTTCATCATAAGCTGGAATTGGCGGTTGAGTAGCATAATTCCTTGCTTTATGAACAACTTCTGACTTAGATGTTGTTGGGTTGGTTGATGTTGTGACATTTGCAGACGAAGAATCAAAAGTAGACTTCTGCTTCTTAGAATTTTTCTCCCCCTCATGATGATCATATCATCTAGATGGTCATCCTGATCATGATGGCGAGAAGCATGTGTTCTGCAATTGGAAGGTAAAACTAAAGACATTCTAAACTTATCTTGCAATCCTCCCCATATCACAAAATCATTAAATTAAGATTGAACATTTTGTCTCGTCTTCATATACAACCGATGTTGCAAACCAGAAATAGAAGCAATTGAGGCCTTTGAAGATGAACGGACATTTGATATTGTAGATTCCATATGATGCTTGAAAAGTTCTTCAATCGTCTTTGGAATACGAGTAGCAAGATCTTGAGAAATAATCTTTAGAAGACTATCCTTCAAATGATCATTGGTAGCATCAATTGAAATCTTTGAAACAATAACATGAAGTGCATCATCAATTTTCTTCAGAATTCCAGGTAAATTACTCCTGCGAAGAACTTCTGAAATAGTATCCTAATTATCCGTCAATTCCATAAATGTTTCCTTATCCGAAGATAAGTCATTCCTAAAATATCTAGGGGTGTGGGAATTGGTGTCTGCATCTTCTTGTTCCTAGTCTCCAAACTACCCGTCTTTCCGTTTTTGATCAATGTGATCATCATTATCTGTCATATCATCATCTTCATCTATAATCTCCTCCAGATTTTTCTTATTACTCCGAGGCTCTAAATTAGTACCGGGAATTAGTTGACTTAACATCATAGTATCAGTAAACATATCAGCTTTTACATTTTCTCCTTCATCTATTTGCTCACCTTGCTCAGTAGGAATTGCATCATCAATCCTATGAATGATTAAATCTTGAATAGTGTTAACTGGATGTAGCTCATACTCAGCAGATGTAGTAATAGGAACCACAAAGCTAATCAGATTAGGCTGTGGATGTTTAACTTTGATTCGGATAGGTTTTCATGGTTCACTTGACTCCCCAACTAGTTTCCCCTTTAACTTTTAACATTATTTTCGGTTTAGGCGACCTAGGGGCGCTAAGTGTCCTATGAGTCCCTTGGGTAGACATAACCAGTGATGGTTGTATCATTAGGACATCTAACCTTGCATACTCTTCCACATACTCCTGATAAGCTTCAGTTCGCCTAATATCCTCTATCAACAAGTCTACAGGAAGCCTAACAACTTTTTGAACTTTTACACCAGTAGCAAACATATTTGCAACATGATCATCATTATAGACATAGTGATATGGTTCAATAAATCGTTTAGGAATCGCAGAGTATGTTCCAAAAACATAATTGATAATCAACTTGGTGTATTAAGGATAAGGAACAAGCTTATGAGGTTTCTTGTTTACTTGTGCAAGTAAATCATTCCATATGAGTTGAGCAAAGTCTAGATTGTGTTGATTGATGATAGCATAGAACATTTGCAGTATGTTGAGCTTGGATTGATCATATGCATTCAGCTTTGTAGTAGTACAATGATTAAGCACTTTGAACAATGTTTTCCAGGGCTGTGGCAACTTCTTTACTTCAAACTATGTCAAGTATTCAAGTTCTCCAACATAACCAATCTTCCTCAAGAATGATGCAATGGTTAACAACTCGAATGATTGATTAAATGGTTTTGCTGATGTTGGTGAAGGAGGACGTAGTTCAGTGCAAAAGTTAGCAAGAAAATCAACCTCCTGTTGATCAATCTTGAATCTTATGACTTCCTTCTCATCTGGAGCTCTGCTGATAGTGTACTACAGTTTTTGCAGATAGATAAATGGTGATGTTGCAGATAAAGTTAAAGCGTCTTTCAAAAGATGTTTCTTGAGAATTTCACCAATTATCTTACAAGCCTTTGAACATAGAAGTACATTCAGATCTGCTTTGGAGTTGCACTTTCCAATTGCTACTTGAAATGTTACTGGTACAAGACCATTTGTTGTGAGAAGTTGTGATGATGTATGTGCCTCAGGCATGATGAAACTTTTGGTTGACAAAAAATGTGTGAGATCAATGATGTTGGTAATAAGAAACACACACACACACACACACACACATATATATATATACACTAGTTGCAAACTTTAAACATACGAAATAGTTTATTGAACGCATAAGAAACATACGATATAGTTTATTGAATGCATAAGAAACGAAAAAAATGAATGTTTCATTTGATATGAGAAAGAAAGAGTTACTAAAGTATCTGTAAGAACAAAGTATAAGAAAACTACCTAATGATCCCATATAACTAAATACATAACCATTAGAACCACCTAAGAACAATATACAAACGAAGAAATTACATTTGATACTCAAAAGCTTCTTAGTACTTGAAACTCAACCACATGACACAATAAGACATCAAAATAGCCAAAGTGAGTACCCTATCAAAATTGGCAGAATTTAGCACTTGCAACATTTTATTAGATCTAACACCCCCCACTCGAACTCATTTTAAATTGTGCTTATTTTTCTATTATATATCAAACACTTTTTAGCTGTACAGATTCAAGGATCTTCAATTAACCTCAATTCGAGTTTGCTTCTATCAGCCATAAATATCAAGAAACAGTAGCAAAGCCCAAAAACAGTAGCAGGCTAGTAGAAGACAATGTACTTGTAAAACCCCTATAATAATATCAAGAAAGCGATAAGCAATTACTAAGTCAGAACGAAAAAGTGAGAAATATGACATTTTACCTATTAAGGATAGTTGAAAAAGGGTCATACATTTATAATATCAAGAAAGTTAACAATCACAAATTAAAATGAGATACTGTTATATTAGGAAACATAAAACTATACTATAGTTTTTTAATTTCATTTTAATGATAAGCAAGTGTTTTTCATCCATCCATGATATCTTGTTCAAGTACATAAAGTTGCGACTTTGTGACCACTACCAATGTGTCCGCTTGTTTATCTAGTATGAAAAGCTTAGACTAAGAGTTTTCAATAGAGAAGGGTGATGGTAACTCTCCTCCTGAAAGATCATTCTTCAATCCGCCTTTCAACAACCAATGAGTTTATAAATATTAGGAATAAAGCTATAACATGCAAAACAAAATGTAAACTAATTTAACATCAGATTGGAAAACTGGAAAGGATAGCATGAGAGTTTGATACCTGTAGTTGAGTTTTATTTTTTATTGTTGGATCCATTTTAACATCCAGTTCAGTTAACCATATCGGTAGGCCAACTTGACTTAACGATAAAAGTGCGTTTCTCACATAATGAAGGTCAATTGGCTCTGCACCATAATGACATTCAAGTCATATTCCCATTTTCATGCCACTATTTCTATTATAAGACTGAATTTGCTTAAGCCTTCTCAAGTACATTACGGGTGCGGCCCACTCGCCATTCACATGTTCAGTTGTATTAAACTCGTTCATATAAAGGGTCGTGTTTGGATCAATGTTATAAACTCGCGTATAGAAAAAAGCTGAAGCATTTTTCCCAAGTCTTTTCTTAAAAAAGTTATGGTGAAAATTCTCGTTCATAACATCCCAACCAATTAGTCTTCCTTTGTATCGTTTGACCACTGAGTCAACTCTTTTTTGGCTTATTCTAACAGTTTTTCGGGTGATAGCTTTCTGACCCACTTCTGTTGGTACTTAACATCATCCCATAACACCGTGTGGCCTCTTACAATTATCCCATTTTCATCAGAAAACTTCATCATGGCATCTGAATCGGTATAGTTTTCTTGGCCTTGTATCGGCTTAGTGTAGTACCATTTTAGCTCATTGTGGAAACCAGCAGCTGTAAATTTGGAGGCGAACCATTTCTTGTAAGCTGAGTTATTTAGGATTCTATGAGTCATGTCACAACCCCAATGGAAATCTAAAGTGAGTTGCTTTATATATAGTTTAGCGCCTTTGACTGATGTTTTGTTCGCGTTAGTTACCTTGAAACTCAAGTCTGTTTTACGTCCCTAAAATGTAAATTCACATTAACATAATTGTTAAAACATGATTTCTCTTGCAGTACTATTTATGATCTACAAAATGGGTTATACTATCAGGACGTGTTAGTTTGATTATATATCATAAAGAGAATATTCATCAAATAAGACTGATAGAACTTTAGTTACTATTGTATCGCAAAGTAGGTGATTTTTCGCCTATATAAACAGTTCTTAACATTATAATAATTTAAATTTCAAACTTTCATAATACTTACCTCATTTATATTTTTCTCTTGGTACGATATCCATTCTTGTTTGGTGTATGGAGAGAATAAGGTGTTTTTGTCGAAGTGTTCTTCCCCTGCATTGTTGTTTAATGGTAAGTTCTAATAATGGATCTTATCAAGAACATACTAGAAACATAAATCGAATACTCATTTCAGCTAAATCTCATTACGAGTAACTTGGTTTAGAACTTGCCTTTGGTGTAGCATAGTGGTCAAAGGTATCCTCATTATCTTAAGCTTGAGTTATATTACCTGAACGGAAAAAAACCCAGAGATACCTTAAAAGTTAAAATTGTATCATAAAATAACTACGCACGAAAAACTAAACACTTACCTAGGTTCTATAATTTGCGTAGAAATAAAATGATGCTAAGTGTCTTCATTAGTCAGCGTGAGTGTCTTCTAAGAATTACCCAAATCCGCCTTTACCCAAACCGAAAGTCAAGATCAGTAATGCAACATTCATGAACCATAACTACCTACACATTTCCAAGAGGATATATTTCTAACAACAATTGTTCTTGAATATCTTTTGGTAATAATTAAATGAGCTCATGAGAGTAGCTGCTAAGTTTTTTCTTCTGCGTTCCTTCTTGATTAACAACATCATCTACTCATAATACTTGCCTTTGAGTCAAGGTGCTTATATTGGAACCATAACTACAATAGAACAAAACAAAAATTAAGTGCGTTAACAAATCTTCTATCCAAGTAATCTTTCCAGAAGGGTGTGCAAAAAGTTAATTAATAATATTGACATAAAAACTTAACACGATTTCACGATGTGTAAACTTTTCTTTTGTCGGTCAACATAATTGAAAAACCAAAGTCGGGTATAATGGCCTGCCTTCTATATACCATACACAAAATTTGTAATCAATAACACTAATCGGCTTGTTCAAATAGTGCAAGAATTATAACACCGACCCAAGAATCTAACTAAAGATGAAGATCTTCAATATTTGTTACTCCACCAGCACCTGCAGACTTCTTGATCACAAGTTGTCCACATGCGCCGCTTATATCTTGACCCATTTGCTTTCTAAGTGTAGTTATTAGTAAATTTTTATCTCCGCTAGTATCAAACTGACTAAGTATACCGATCGGATTGAAAGATATCATATTTACAATCTGCAAAAAATAAAAAAGTATCATAACTTTCACGTCAAATTAAAAAATGTATTCATTATATGTCGAGAACTCACCACTTCAAATGTCTCAAGCAATTTTCCAAGCAGGTGGGCATGCTGCTCCTCGTCATTTACACCATCAAGCATTATGTACTAGATGAAAATTTTTTGCTGACTGAAAAGTAATCACCATACAAGTTTTAATAAATTTGCAATAAAATCTGATAAATATTTGCGATAACTGTCTATTAAAATTAGTCTATATTCACTTAATCAATCCAAATATTTTCGATAAATCTGATAAATACTTGAGTGATTTAGGATATATTTTAGGTCTCTGATTCTTTACGTTCACTTCCGCTTCTTAGGCCACCATGACATAAGGTTCTTCCACCGATTCAACATCGTTTAGGGCTCAAAATGCAAACTACAGTTAAGTTTTACTTTGTTTTAAGTAGCATTTATGTTTCTATGTGTCTAGGATTCCTAGAATTCTAACCATATTTGTGTGCAGATTCAATGGGGTTCTCAGGAACCCGCGAAAAGTCCTGGTTCAGTCCCTGTTTAAACAGTATAAACGTAATAACACGACATTATAATTGTCAAGATTTATAGAAAGAAGACACTTTATACAGCTTGGATGAACTTATAGATGATTGAAATTTTTGAAAAAATTCTTGACTCAATACCATCTAAACATATAGGAAGAGTATACGTACGTTCCACTACAGGTTTAGGAAGGGATGTTGTTGTTGCAATTTTTAGCTTGAAGGATTATGTGGTATGTGCAATTCGACCTGTGTATATAACATTTTCGTTCCTTGCCAAATATATGTAACACTTAATATGACAAGTGCTCATAATATTTTTCAATCTCGCACCAATACGAAATCAATTAATCTTTTTCAAACATTTTTAACTTACA
>BQNB010025779.1:0-28299 GCA_026074375.1 Tanacetum coccineum
TCTGACTCCAAGACTTCCTATCCTCAACCCAGGGGAATATGATCTCTGGTTAATGAGGATAGAACAATACTTCCTCGTGACTGATTACTCCCTCTGGGAAGTAATTCTAAATGGTAACAAAGTGCTGAAGAGAACTGTTAGAGAAACTGAGCAGGAATATGAACCTACTACTGCAGAAGAAAAGTAGGACAGGAAGAATGAGATGAAAACTAGAGGAACTCTATTGATGGCACTCCCAAATGTTGGGAATAAATCTTCATATGACTTAATACTGCCAACAGTACTAAAGGAGTTAGTACTGCCAGCACAAAGTTAGTACTGCCAAAGAAACTTAATACTGCTAGTTGAAGAAGTTTGTACTGCTAAATGGTCAAAGCTGATGATATGAAGATAAGAAGGTATGGAGAGCATTTCGGAATATTTGTTTTGAATTGTAACTGTTCCTTATAGATAGGCAGATATATTTGTAAAGGGCTCCTTGTATTTCTATAAAAGGAGATCCCTAGAGTAGTGATAGTTAGAACTTTAAGAGATACACTTAGAGAGATTTTTTTTGTAATAGCTTCAAGGTTGTTTAACCCCAGTACTCAAAGAGTACTCGTATTATTTATAATATTGAAGCAGTGAGTTTTGTGATTATTGTTTGTGTGTGATCATTACTGTTTCATTCATACATTTCTCTAGAGTATCAAAGTGTAGATTCCGCATACACTTTGGTATATTTACAAAGTCTCAATCTTTGTTATTTTGGATTCTTCCAAGGTAACAAACTCTTTATATCCTAAAGAACCGATCAAGGCGTGGGATCAACAATGAGCTTCCGTCATAACCTTCTCGCGAAGTGTCTGATCATTAGGAACACATAGCCTATCTTCAAACCACACAACACCGTCATCATCAACACTGAACTCAGTATGTTTACCGTCTTCAACATTCTGCACAATAGCCCACAACTCACCATCGTCCCTTTGAGCTTCTTTGATCTGTAGCATGAGGTTAGACTCTATCCTCATACTCGCCCAATAGCCATCAGAACCTCGTACACATAGTTCAACATCCAAACGCTCTAAATCATGAAGGATCCTGGAATCAAAACAAGCTATCATCCCAGATTTTCGACTAAGTGCGTCGGCAACCACATTAGCCTTGCCCGGATGGTACTGGATGTTAGTGTCATAATCTTTCAGAAGTTCCAACCATCTTCTCTGTCTCATGTTAAGTTCTCGCTGAGTAAAAATATATTTGAGACTCTTATGATCTGTAAATATATCACAAGCTTCACCATACAGATAGTGTCTCCAGATCTTCAATGCAAAAACCACGGCAGCTAACTCAAGATCATGGGTTGGATAATTTACTTCATAAGGCTTCAGCTGTCTTGACGCGTAGGCGATCACCTTCCCATGTTGCATCAAAACACAACCCAAACCTTTCTTCGATGCATCACTGTATATCTGAAAACCACCGGAACCTGATGGAAGAGTCAATATCGGAGCAGACACCAATCTCCGTTTCAATTCCTCAAAACTCTCCTGACGCTCATCCGTCCACACAAACTTCTCACCCTTTCTCATCAGCTGGGTAAGAGGTAAAGCTAATCGGGAGAAATAATACTGTTAAATACTGGAGATTATATCAAGGCAACATTAAGGTTAATACGCTAGACTGCTAGTTTTAGTGATGCCACAGTTTATGCCTTTTTGTCTACTCAATCCACAAGGTCTCAACTTATTCTTGAAGATCTTGACAAATTCATATGATGATTTGGAACGAATGGATCTAAAGTGGAATATGCACTGCTGAGCATGAGGCCCGAAAGTTCAATCAGAAAACTGGAAGAAGATCATCATTGATGGAAGTAGCACAGCTGGATATGATAAATCAAAAGTAAATGTTTCAACTTGTACATAAAAAGGGACATTTTGCCAGAAGAATGCGAAGCACCAAAAGTAAAGAAAACAAAATAGGAATCAAGGAAGTCTCACATCAAAGGCAGTAAGGTTGAAGATACTTCTTTCTGAAAAAGCCAATGTGTGCTATAATGGTGCTGGATTGATTGGAGTGACATGGCAGAGATGAAATTCAAGCAAAAATGGCTCTCATGCATTCACAGATTCTGAGGTGTCAAATGATAAATCTTGTTTTCAAATTATGAAATCTCTTAAAAACAGTAATGAAGATACTAGTTAATTTAATGATTACAACTAACTGCCTTTAAAGCACTACATAAACAAGAGGACGTCAATTTTTTTAGAAGCACAAAGTAGTTAAATATAAAGAATCCTGAGGTCATGTTTATTCTAAAGAGATTTGCTTTGTTGAAAGAAGTGTAAGGTCAAAAGGATTATCTAATGGGATTAGTTAAGACTGAACTTGAAAAAAGTTAAGGAAGAAAAAGAGGGGTTTTGAAATTTAAGCTAGCAAAGTTTGAAAAATCATCTAAAGACTTAGATGATTTGTTAGCAAGTCAGGTAACTGACAAGAGCAAAAGGGGTTTTGGTTATACTGCTGTCCCCTCACCTCATCCCTTAATTCTCAACAGACCAACACCTTTAGACTTGTCTTATTCAGGTCTTGAGGAATTCAAACAACCTGAGGTAAATGAGTATGGTCCTAGGGATTCAATTAAGTTTAAAGCCAACCACTATTTGTAATATAGAAGTCAAAATAATTCTCTAAGGAAGACGAATGATGACTCTTTAACACAGCAACCTAAGACTGTTACTAGTTCTGTTGTGTCTCCATTTAAGGTAGACAAAGCTTGGAAAGAAAAGTTTTTCCATCCCGCTAATCATAACAGGGTAGAAGAACCTAAAAAGGCTAGAGAGAATACTGATGCCCTAATTATTGAAGATTGGGTGTCAGATGATGAGGAAGAAGTTGAGTCTATCCCTAAGGTAGAAAAGAAAATACCTACTGCTACTAAGAAAGAGTCAGTTAAAACTGTTAAACCAAGTAGAAGAACAGTTAGGTATGCTGAGATGTATAGGTCACAGAGACCTAGGGGGAACCAAAAAAGTTGGAATGGTCAAAAATCTGATAAATTAGGAATGTAACTTTGTTTATTCATAACAAGGCATTGCTCATTTGTGGTAATTCTTGATCACATTTCCATACAATTGTCCCTAATGCTTAAATAATCAAAGGTTCCAAGATGCAGTCTAATGAGGACTTACGGCCTAAAAATTGTCAAAAAATGCAAAGCCTCTTAGTCCTGTTTAGGTCTGTTAACTACTGTCAACCCTTTAGTAATTGCTAAGTTGTATAATACTGTTAGGCCTTATAATACTGCTCACCCAAAACTAATAGTTTCTTGTGTTAGACCAAAGACTCATTTTCAAAATCAAGCACAAAGGCCCTTTTACAAGAATACAACATTAATAAAAAGGTCTAATATTCAAAATATTAATACTGGTAAACAAACTGTTAATACTGTTAGGCCAAATGTTAATACTGTCAGGGCAAGGGGATTTAATGCTGTTAAGCCCTCAGCATGTTATGTTTGGAGACCTATCAAACCTAATGGTGCATCACTAACCTTTAACAAATATAATTATATTGATGTTCGAGGCAATCCAAGTCAGTAATGGCTGGGTCCCCCCAAAGGTAAACTAACTATCATAGTTTTTGTGTGCAGAGCAATTCCCAATTAAATGAAAAAAGATTTGTGGATAGTGGATGCTCAAGGCACATGTCTGGAAACATAGGTCACCTTTCAGATTTCAAAGAATTTGATGGAGGTTTTGTTACTTTTGGTGGAGGAGCAAATGGAGGGAGAATCACTGGTAAAGGTACTATCAAAACAGATAAACTTGATTTAAAAGAGGTATATTTTGTCAAAGAGTTGAAGTTTAACCTTTTTAGTGTCTTACAAATGTGTGACAAAAAGAACTATGTTCTTTTTACTGACTTTGAATGTCTTGTTCTATCTCCCAATTTTAAGTTGCCCGATGAAAATCAGACACTTCTTAAAATTTCTAGACAAACAACATGAACAATTTTGATATGAAAAACATAGTTTCCTCAAGATGGTTTTAACTTGTCTAGTTGCAAAGGCTACATCTTATGAATCAATGTATGGCAAGGAGGCTTGGTTGGTCTATGATCATTTTAAAAATATCACTTAAACTTGTCAAAGAAAATCTTGTAAGAGATTTACCTTTAAAAAGATTTGAGAATGATCAAACTTGTGTTGCCTGTCTTAAAGGCAAGCAACATAGAGCCTCTTGTAAGTCCAAGCCTTTAGGTCCATTACTAAGACCATTGATTAGCAGCATATTGATCTGTTTTTTTTATTTGGATCAACTTTTGTTAGCATCTTAGCATAAAAAGTATTGCTTGGGTAGTTAACGAGATATAGTAATTTTCATGGTTTTTCTTGTTTAAAAACTAAGGATGAAACTAGTGAGATCCTTAAAAACATTATCAAAGAGATAGAAAACCTAGTGGATAAGAAAGTTAAGATAATCAGAAGTGATAATGGGACATAATTTAAAAACCATGTGATGGATGAGTTTTGTAGAGAGAAAGGTATCAAAAGAGAATACAGTGTAGCAAGGACACCTCAACAAAATGGTGTAGCTGAAAGAAAGAATATGACTCTCATTGAGGCTGCTAGAACAATGTTAGCAGATTCTAATTACCCACAAACATTTTGGGCAGAACCTGTTTCTACTGCTTGCTATGGTACAAAATAGATCTTAGTAGTCAAAGCTCATAACAAGACTACCTTATGAACTCTTTAGGGGTTATTAACCCAGCTATAGGCCTTCATGAATGCCATTTGGATTCATGTTACAATTCTGAAATACCTTAGATAAGTTGGGGCAAGTTTGATGGACAAAGTGATTGAAGGTTTCTTTGTTGGGTATATCATTAAAGTAGCAAAGCTTTTAGGGTATAACCAACAATAGAACCAGGAAGTACAGAAAACTTGGCATGTTGGGGTTTTTAGAGGAAAAAAAAAAATAAACCTAAGTTTAGAAAGGAAATGGTCCCAATGGCTATTTTGATTCTAGATCTCTAACCCAAACCATGAATTATGTGCCAGTGGTTGCAGGGACTCTTTTCTAATGATTCATTCTGCAGGTATACAAGAAGGTTCTGAGAGTCCCTAGCACAACCACATCAACAGGATCAAGATTGGTATTTTCATGCCAAAATGGAAGGATGCTCATACTTGGATAGATCATCACTCAAATCTATTGCTGAATACAAATAAAGAACAAGATGGGATTCAAGATGATTGCAGTTTTCAGGATAATGGTTTGATGATACACCAAGTTAATACATTGCCAGTCCCACAATTAAAACTGGTGAAGAGAAATTAGTACTGGCTGCTGATCCTGAAGTTTAATACTTGCTACTCTCGACTAACAGCTAACTCCTGAAGGCTTGATGGGACCCAATTCCTACAACTGCCTGACACACAAGTAGAGGAACAAGAAATTGAATTAGGCCATAATTCCCACCATCTCAAAGAGTTATCTCCACTCCTCAAAACAAGAATTCACAAAGATGCATCCAAATGATCAAGTGAATGGTGATATCAGTCTTCTGTTCAAACAGAAGATGACAACTTCTTATTCTAACTAGGATTTCTTTGGTGCCCATATATGAAGGAAAGACTAACCAGGTACTTACATACATGCCATTTTTTTGCATTGCTCATATCCTCAAAAAGAACCAAAGGAGAGTTTCTAAAGCTCTTAGTGATCCCTCCTGCATGGGTAGAAGGCATGCAAGAAACTCCTACAAGTCAAGACTGCACTGGAACTGCAAAATGTTAAGGGTTCTTGTAGACTTGCTAAAAGGTTCATAGGGCTATTGGTACATAAGGTTGGTCTATAACAAAAACAAGAAAGAATGAGAGGGAGGGGGATAGTCAACAGGAACTAAGCTAGAACCTTGTTGCCCAAGGACATACTCAGAGAGAAAAGGGCATTGCTATGAAGAAGTATTTGCTTCATGGCTAGGATTGAGGCTTATAAGAATATTTTTTTGGCCTAAGCCTATATATGGGGTTTAATTATTAACCGTCTACCAAATGGATGTCAAAATAAAGGGGCTATTCTTATATGGTCTACTTGAAGAGGAGTGTATGTCTGTTCAACCTTTAGGGTTTGAAGACCCTTATCCTGCCCCACCTGCCCAATCCTGATAAATTTTATAACAAAGAGTATGGTGAAATCACTATATATATGGACCAATCATCACAAGCACCGTCAGGAGACTTGTATGACACATTTGGCCACCTTAACTTCTGAGAATGGATTTCAAAGAGACAGATTGATCAAAAAACTCATTTACAACCACAAACAAAAGCCAACAACAGAACAGAGGAAAAAAAAAGGGGGAGCAATAATTTACCTTGTTCAAATCTATGTTTGAAGACAGTCCATTTTTTTGGATCCCTAAATCTAACCAAAAGAAGGTAAGCTTTAGTGAAGAATTGGAGAAACTCATTACGGATAAGTTTCATATAGATTCTATGGGAGAACTCCCCTCTTCTTTTTTTTTTTTTTTTTTATTTTTTTTCTTTTTTTTTTTTATTTTTTTTTTTTTTTGGGAATTGCCGGTCCACCCAAAGAAAAAAGAAAGAGAAGAAGGCATATTAAAAAATTAGTCAAGATAAATATGTCCATGAAATCCTGAAGAAGTTCAACTACACAGATGTGAAGTCTGCCGTCTTCTCTCCTCTCACTGGCCCTTCAAACTCCAGTTCCAACAGATTGAAAAGCCCTTGGTTAAAATACAGATGGCGATGATGTTTGATGAACCAACTTTAATAGGTCTATGATTAGATCTTTGATGTACCTTACCGCATCTAGACCAGATATCATGTTTTCCGTTTGTGCATGTGCAAGGTTTCAAGTTTCCCCAAAAACTTCCCATCTCTTAGCTGTCAAAAGAATCTTTAGATATCTCAAAGGCAAACCATCTCTAGGTCTTTGGTATTCTAAGGATTCTCCATTGGAGTTAGTTGCTTATACTGATAGTGACTATGCTGGAGCTACACTTGATAGGAAGTCAACCACTGGAGGTTGTCAATTTTTGGGAAATAGGTTGATTTCTTGGCAATGCAAGAAACAAACTGTGGTTGCCACTTCTACAACTGAAGCTGAATATGTGGCTGCTGCAAATTGCTGTGGACAAGTTCTATGGATCCAAAACCAATTGCTTGATTATGGGTACAATTTTATGAACACTGTTATTTACATTGACAATATCAGTACTATCTGTATCATAGAAAATCCTGTTCAACACTCTAAAACAAAACATATAGAGATTAGGCATCACATAATAAGAGACTTGTAATACAAAAGTTGATTCAAATGCTAAATTTGATACTCACTTAATGTAGCAGATCTTCTTACAAAAGGTTTTGATGCTGGTAGATTTCAGTACTTGGTTTCAAGTATTGGAATGCTCAATCCCTAAGGCCCAAATCTCTTGTTTGTTTTGTAAAGTTTGTTAAATATTAGTACTGTTAGCTATTTGTCAATTAATACTGCTAGGTCTAATTAGTACTGCTAGTTATATTTAAAACTGTTTGTTAAAACTGTTACTTATAGTTAGTACTGCTAGTTATCTCTATGTATCTTTGTTAATCCTGTGAATAACACTTAATACTGTTAAACAAGAAACATGTTTGGATTTTGTTTTTCTTGGTTTTAAGCTAACTTTTTCAGGATAAACAATGAAGTGTGAAATTGATTATTCCATAATGTATTATTTGAGGGGAGGAAACATGCTGGTTGTTCTTAAAGTGTTGTTGTTAACAAACACCACACAACAAATGGTCATTCAAATTCACCATGTATAATAGACATCAAGAATTGACAGTCCAGAGCAAAACGACTACTGGTAAAGACTTTCCCAAATCCATTGATATTGATAGTTTACCACTCAAAAACTATATGTCCTCAATGCACCATGTTTTTACAATGAAGCATTGGCTAGTCCAGAGCAAACGGCTACTGGTAAAGACTTCTCAAATCCGTTTATAGTTGGTAGTTTACTCAAAACTATATGGTTATCATTGCACCATGTTTTTCTAATGAAGCAATGGCTAGTCCAAAGCAAACGGCTATTGGTAAAGACTCATCAAATCCGTTTATGGCTGGTAGTTTGCCAAAAACTACACTTTGTGTGAATTTGTGAGCTAAAACAAAAGAGAGAATTGGTGAGCTCAAAAACAGAAAGAGAGCTGTGTGAAAAATAGACAGAGTGAAAAGTGAGCCAAAAGAATTGAGAGATGAAATGTGAGCCTAAAAATAGAAAAGAGAGATTGTGTGAAGTTATTCTTTTAAGTCTTACAAACATATGGAGTTTGTACTGCTTATGGGTGGAGAAGTTAATACTGCTAGGCATTTTTTTAGTACTGCTAGGCCAAACTTAATACTGCTGGATGACCGTTAGTACTGTTTGGGCCTAACAGATTTTTCATTAATTAATAGAGCCGTTGAGATATTTCCGCCAAATACCTATGGAATAGGGGTTTGACCAATTGGACTTTCGTGGATCAACTATATATTCATATGTTTTATTCACGATCACTTCAAATTACTTAATATTGGTCAACTAATATCTCTCTGTTTTCTCTATTAAATTGCAATTAACTTTCTCCAGCCCTCATTCTTACATACACGATCATATCCCACTCAATACCTCACAACTTTTCTCATGGCAAATTTGGATTTTTGTGACAAGCATAACATGGTAGCATTTCTGGAAAAATCTACGGGAAGTGCAGGGTTTCATCAGATCATAGATTTCATCACTCGAAGTCACATTTATTATGCACTTACTAAGAAGCCAGAGGTGTGTGTATCCTTTATAAAACAATTTTGGAGGTCTGCTGAGGCTTTGACTGATGGTAATGGCGACGTCAAGATTAATGCTACTATTGATGGACACTCACTTTCAATCACTGAAGGTTCTCCCCCCTTTTTTTTTTTTTTACGGGCGACATCTCAAGCTAGTATGATTCAAGATGGTATTTTACCTCTCTTTACCAACTACACGAGATTTTTTGCGCAATTGGCGCTTATGGGCTATACTACTGACTCAGATAAGTTAACCTTTCAAAAAGGTGCATTTTTACCTCAATGGAGGTTTCTTATACATAATATTCTTCATTGCTTAAGCCCGAAGAAAACTGCTTGGGAGCAGTTTAGTAGTAATATTGCAGCAGCTGTAATTTGTTTATCCACCAGTAGAAAGTTTAATTTTTCTAGGATGATATTTGAACACATGGTGTCTAACATCTCTAGTCCTCATAAGTTTTTGATGTACCCTAAGTTTATACAACTATGCCTAGACATGCAGAGACACAAGCTTCAACAACACACAAGATTTTATTCTGTTCCATCTCTAACAATAAAGGTTTTTAGCAATATGAAGAGATCCACCAAGGGATTTTCAGGCCAGGAGGTTGCACTGATTCCCACTATTTTATGAATACAGAAACCCTCAAACCTTCCCCTTCTAGATAGTCAACATCTCACCTTCCCTTACACCTACACCTTCACCTTCACCTGAACCATCTCCTACTCAACCATCACCTACTCAACCCTCACCTACACAACTTTCACCAACACAACCTGGTACAGAATACCCTCTTCCTACACCCCATGATTCACCTCTCCATGCTGTTCACTCACATGGAAGTGATGAGGGTAGTTTGAAACTTCAAGAATTGATGAATTTAGTTACCACTCTTCTGACAGATAGGAGTATTAGAGAGACTGACTTGTTGAAGACAAAGAAAACTTACAGTTCTGCTTATACCAAGCTTATTCTCAGGGTCAAGAAGTCAGAGTCTCAGATAAAGATTGGGAAAGCAAGGAAACAAACTAGGGTTGTTATTTCAGACGATGAAGTCTTTGAAGATGATTCTTCCAAACACGGGAGGAAGTTATTTGATGAAGAGGTTCAAGAAAAACCAAGTACTGACACTGAACTATTCATTCAAGAAGTAACTCCAACTGAATTTATTCACGATCAAGAGGCCAGTGGGAAAGCAAGTGATGAAATTAGTACTGCTGGTTTGAAGAAAGATACTGCTAGTGAAGAAGTTCCAACAGTTAGTACTGCTGAAGTACATCTTAGTACTGCTGGAGGAACTGTTACATATTCAAGAAGAAGTGCTGAGAAAAGATCAAGAAAAGATAAAGGAAAAGCCAATTTTATAGAGGAAGAGCCTAAGAAGAAGTCTAAGAAGGATCTTGAACAAGAACAGTTAAGTTATGCTGAAGCAATTAGACTTGAAGAGCAAATGAATGAGGAACAAAGAGCTCAAATTGCTAGAGATGAGGAGATTGCTAAGAAACAGTGGATGAAGAAGAAATAAAAAGAGCTATACGGCTGCAGCTAAGTCACAAAAGAAGATTGACTGGAAATGGATCCATTCAGTCATTAGATACATTCTCTTAAAATGAAGGCCAAAGACAATATGCCCCCAAGCTAGATAGGAATATGATCAAATAATTGAATGAACCAATGAAATTACAAACAAGATCCATTGACTTCAAAGGAAAGTCTTACAATGACATCAAATCAGGCCAATCTTTGAAAAGAATGTTGAATTTTAATCAAATATTAAAGCCTATGGATGCAGAACATGGAAGTGAAATAAGCAAAAGTTCTCCTCACAAAAATCACCTAAGAAGGTCTCCTCAAGAAGCTCCTGCAAAAGAAAAAAGTCTCCTGAAAAGGATTGTTGAAGAAGAGTCTGAAAACAAGAAGAGTTGAAAAAGAAGGTTCAAAGAACCACCAGCAGCAAAGAAAGAGAAAGAAGTCCATTCCTAAAAAAACCCCACAAGAAGAATGTGGAGGGGACAAAAGGCCTGTAAAGAAAGTGGCTGAGAAAGATAAACTCAAGGGATTTTTGGATATAGTACCAAGAGAAGAAGCTCTCATAGAGATTGAATCTTTATCAACAAAGTTTCATATTGTAGATTGGAAGACATGTGTTTTGACAGAGACCTTCATGTACTATCAAGTTTTCAGAGGTGATGGAAGTTCAAAGAATTATAAAGGTAACAAAGTGAAATGCTTGAAGATTTTTAATAGATTGGATGTAGAAGACATAAAACATGTTAGGTCAAAAAAGTAATAGAGTTCTATTAAGTCCAGAAGGTTTTGATCTAATGCTTTGGGGAGATCTACATACTTTGTTTGAGCCTGATAAGGATGATGAGATTTGGAGAGATCAACATGAATACAATCTTTTAAGCTGGAGATTATGTGATTTCTGTGGTATCCATATTTTGTTGATGGACAATGGATTGGCAATTCATATGTTGACAGAAAAGAAGTATCCCTTAAGCCAAGAGATGTTGACAAAGATGTTAAGTAGAAAATTGGAGGTAGATCATGAGAGTTCCCAGGCATTTGAACTCCTCAGATTCATAAGATCTCAAGTGCAGAAGTGACAGAATTGTTTGAAAGAATCATCAGCAGAAGAAGAAGACTAGAAGATTTTATTCAGAAGAAACTTGATGATTTGAAGGACAATCACAAGTTTAGGGGAGGATTGTTAGGAATAAATCTTCATATGACTTAATACTGCCAACAGTACTAAAGGAGTTAGTACTGCCAGTACAAAGTTAGTACTGCCAAGGTTACTTAATACTGCTAGTAGAAGAAGTTAGTACTGCTAAATGGTCAAAGCTGATGAACTAAAGATAAGAATGCATAGAGAGTATTTCGGAGTTTTTAGTTTAAATTAAACTGATCCCAAAAATAGGCAGATATATTTGTAAAGGGCTCCTTGTATTTCTATAAAAGGAGATCCCTAGAGTAGTGATAGATAGAACTTTAAGAGATACATTTAGAGAGAATTTTGTAATAGCTTCAAGGTTTGTAACCCCAGTACTTCAAGAGTACTCGTATTATTTAATAATATTGAAGCAGTGAGTTTTGTGTTCATTGGTTGTTTGTGTACTGTTTCATTTATAAACTTCTCTAGAGTATCAAAGTGTAGATTCCGCATACACTTTGGTATCCATACAAAGTCTCAATCTTTGTTATTTTGGATTCTTCCAAGGTAACAAACTCTTTATATCATAAAGAACGATCAAGGTGTAGGATCAACAACCTTATTGGACCACACATGGAAAAATGAAATCCTACAAACCATGACCTAGCTCGGATAGAGTAGGCGCACGAACCCCTTATTATGCTAGGAAAGACTTCTTAGCATACACTTTGATATACATACAAAGTCTCAATCTTTGTTATTTTGGATTCTTCCAAGGTAACAAACTCTTTATATACTAAAGAATCGATCAAGGCGTGGGATCAACAAGTGGGATCAACAACGAGGTCGTATTTAGAAGGCCTCAAAGGACAAAAGAATTAGACTTAATATCTCCCTTTGAAAAAGATAAGTTTGAGGCATTCTTTGTGGAAAACTTAAAGGTTAGAAAAAAGGGGTTTAAGCATGTCCTTGAAAAGAGAAAGGGATATTACAAAGCTTGCATGAACCTTGGACGCACTTATAAAAGAGATAGGGAAACAACTGAAAAACTCAAAACTAACCACATAAGTATCATCAAGCTTAAGGAGTAATAGGACTTCGAGTCTAGCTACAAGACTCGTAAAATAAACAAAAGTGCTTTTTGGGAGGCAACTCAATATTTACTTTTCCCGCACATTAGGAGTGTCTTGTGTCTTACTCTTTTCATTTTATTCTATCATGTTCGAACTCTATCTTGTAATCATGTTTTGTATTATTCTTGACTTCGTCTTATTTGCAATCAAAGGTATTTCTAGAACCAAGTTCAAACATGTTAAATAAATTATTTAGATTAATTCGTGTCAGTTTCGAGTCATATGATTGAATTGCCAAATCTCAAGTTTTATGCAGCTATTTGTACATGAACTAACTTATGGAATCAAGTGCAGGAAATTTTTCATCAAAAACAAAAACTTTGTTTTCACAGAAAGTGGAGACGGCGTTACGATTTACATGCGACGCCGTCACCATGACACCTATGACGGCATCAGGATTTTCCTAAGGGCGTCAAAAGTCCAGGTCCAAAAAACTTAAAGTTTTTAATTATTTTTTGAAAATAAAACTCGCATAACATTTAAAATATGTAATTTCTGTTATAAACCTACAAAACCAACGAGTTTGACAATTCTTTCATCCTATCTTTACTGCTTTATCGAGTCAAACCCTAATTTCATATTGTATATTTGTATATCGCACATTTTATGCTTGGTATAGTTGTCTTTGTCTTTGATTACAGGTTATATTTGATGAGAAGAAGCTTGAAAATTCTTAGGAAGTTTTCATTAGATGATTCTTGGAGGACGATTTAACTAGTTATCGCATGTTTCTTCTCCATTATGCAGCAAACCAAGGGAGTACTAGTTTCTTTTCCTTGTTTTCTTATCCTTTTAATTCTTTTTTACGGGTACCTTTATAAAACATTGGGGACAATCTTCAATTTAAGTGTAGGGGGAAAATAAGCCTTAGAAACTATTCTTTTATTTTCCATTTGCTTTGTCCTTGAAATGATAGGTAATATATCGAAACATAGCATAAAAATGTGATTTTAACTCAAATTTAAATTTTTTTATGACACATACCGATGAAAACCGAGTATTAATAGCGTCTCATGGATAGGAATGCATATGACTAGCACAAAACCCACCAGAATTCAACCCCAAAAATGTGAGGTTCGCCTTTAGATCTATAGGAATTCGGGTATCTATTATTGATACCCAAGATACTTTATACCTTTAGCTTTCCCGAGTTAAGGAGTGAGCACTCATATGTGTCTATTCCGTCATTACGGATGTGTACGTATGGTCTTTGTCTCCTTTTCTGGAGCATTGATATCGGTATTAAATTATATGAGTGTACCGATAGTATATTAAATTCTAGAACCTGTTTTTGTGATACATCCCGAGACCGCATAGTAAGTATTCAGATTTGCTTAATAAGAGGCATTAGGATTAACCCATGTTTTAAACCTGTAATTGTTATGATGGTCACACCGATCATATAACTATCCCACACCCTTGCCATGCAATCACCTTTAGTGCAGGGTACCCCTAGTACAACCCTCCGAGCCTATCCTTTTTCACGGTTCTCATAATTTTCTAGTTAAGCCAAACTATTAATGAAGAGTATTGTTAACCCTTTAAACCAATCGTTACATCCAAATCGTCTTAGCCCACCTTGTATGTACTCGCCTTTAGTACATTATTATGTTTAACCCAAGTTAATTATTGAGTATACGGTTGTTAAGTCCTTATCCTTATAAATACTGTTTTGGGACGATTCGGTTCATGGTAGTATTTATTTCGCGAAAGAATGGGGAAGAAAAGACCTCCATATATTTGTTATATGATCTCCATGTTATTTTGATCTACCTCAAATCGGTTCATTAGTTAGATTGTAAATATCGAGCATGTAAAAGCTCAAGTGTAGGGGTACGTATTATAAACCCCAAGTGATGTATTATGTTATTAAAAAATAGAAAAGAAAAAGAAATAGATTGATGTAGAGTTGTGTAGAGTTTGTATGTCTTCGTCTGAGTCTTGGCTTAACAACCAAACCAGCGTGTATTCGTGTAAATAATTAGCTAACCCTTCCACTCCAAATTCACCCAAAGCCACCCAAATGTATCCCATCTATTTCCATTTCCATCATATGTTATCTTACACCTACACCCCACAACCCTTTAAAAGACCTCTTAGATAGTAATGAATAACGCTTGCACCTAGCGACGGAAGTTTGATCCTTTACCAAGCCTATGGTAATTTATATGCTATGACAAGTAATGAGTGTTGATTTTCTGTATCCCCCTTTATGTTAAAATTTATTATACACCCGAGTTAAAGAGAGAATCCCAAACACTTATGTAAGGTGCTAGTATATACTTTCCGTGTTGTTAATTACGAGGTCTAGAAGGTTGTGTTGTAAAATACTATTAAACAGTAGGTAAAATGACCCCTCATATTGTTATTGTCTAGATAGAAAAGCCTATTTGTTTAAGGATAAGTAAATCCCAAGTGTAGGGGTATTTGATGAGGTGTCATTTTATACACTTTTTTGGGTCGTTTAACCCCCTAAATCGTGTGTTTATGCCCAAAATAGGTGCTTAATCGTTCCTTTTTAGGTATTCAGCATTTGGAAAGCATTTAGAGGAAATACACGTGACTTGGGCTCATTTAGAGAAGAAACGAACATAACTACAGACTACACCAACATTGCTCAATAATTTCTCCTCGAAAGCTGGAGACGGCGTCACAGATTACACGTGACGCCGTCACAAATCCTACTACGACGGTGTCATAAGATATCGCGACGGCGTCAGTCCGCACGATCCAGCCCATTATCTAGAATATTCTTTTCATGACGGAATCACGATTAAAACGCAATGCCGTCGTAGTGATTTTCCTATAAATACAAATATGATTTTAGGGTTTTAGGCGTGTAACTTTAGAGTAAATAGAAAGGGACGAACCCTAGTTCGTTTAGCAGCTATTAGGGATGATTTTAGGGCCTCAAAACCCTATTGTACTCTCTTCAATTCATGTTTTAATCAAGTAAGACTATCTTAATCATTCAATATGTCTTGTTGTGTGATTCTTATTTGTTCTTGCTTTACTTAAAACATGCTTGGCTGAAGCTTCTATTGTATTTTTTTATAATTGTATGAAACCTAGAACGTAAATCTTAGTGGTGTTGCTTCTTGTGATGAATATGCATGTTAGGTCTTAGAAAACCAACTTTTATCTGTATTGCTATTGATATGTCTAGAGTGTAATACATAAATTGTGTAGAAACGGTTTACACATCAGGTATACAGGTCTTTCATATACCTATTTTGCCTCCTAATTGGTTGATCTTTTTTACTCTTAATATATTTCAAATGCATTTAATTACTCTTAGGGCCTTGTTTTTGTTATTAATATACCTTACCTTGTGTCGTTCCTAATGGAATATTAAATAGACGACGTGACGGGTTCGGTGTTAATTAGTTCATTGACTTAGGGAATAATTATAAGGAATAATTACATAAATCATCACAAGTGTGAGAAAGTAACAACACTAGAAGAAGCAATCTATGAGTAATACATGATTAAATAAACATAGTCTATTATTATATTGTTATCACCACTAGTTTAGTTTACAATTAGTTTAATAGCTAAAACCAACCACCTCTCTAATATATGATTTTACCCGCTTTCATAAAACATAGAAATACAAAAAGAATCTTCCCCCAACCTTTAGAATTCTGTTAGACCGTGATCAAGCCTTCCCAACCTATTCTCCTAGAGAACGATAACAACCCTCGAGTCTTGCCTATACGACTACTACACCGGTTAGGTACTTTGCCTAGGGAGTTGTAAAACTTCATGTAGAAGTCTTACGACGACCACATCAATATAAACACAATCACCATTTAATTTTAGCATGGCCCATAACTCTTACATAGTTAACGAGGTGAACTGCACATATGTATATGATAATTGATAGCATAATATCTATTTCTTATAAAGCCTTTTGGTTATGCAGAAATGATTCAGAAGTTCCATCACATGATTCTCATTGTGAAAACCACGATCACCACCATGAGCATGGACATAAGATACTTTTGATTACCCTGTCCTCTTTTGTGTGTGTACTTGATATTAGGACTCTCAGATAAGTAGTAACTTTTTTGCTTAACAATTAAAATGATTATGCTAATAATAATATCTTATTTGTTATAATGATTGACATAAATTTTCATTTGTTTCATCATTGATTAGATCTTCAAATAGGACTTCGCTACTTGCTTTAACATTGTCTTTCCCTTGAAATAGTAGCATATTTAAAGACAAACCACCAACAATGGGCACTTATCAAAAAAGGTAAATTATTCAAACTATTCAAAAGTCATATAAACTATGCAACCATATAGTGTAGTAACATTTAGTATAACTGCATAAACTATTAACACAACCTTAAAGCAGTTTTGAGTGTTTGGATAATCCAAAATGCGTGTGTTTCTTTGCTTATTTTAGTGTCAAATAGGCAGTAATTCTCGATTACAGCCTGAGTCTTTTCAGCGATTACAACTATAAGGAACCTTTGAAAAAGAATTGTGTATAATAGCAGCTTTGATCCTATACAGTCACATTCAAAGCTATAGAAAATCAGAATTAGCTTTTGCACACCCCTGGCTAGGATAGTTCTAACTCTTTTAAGCTTCAAGGTTACAAAAGAAGTATGATGCAACAACTTACCTTTTTGACAAAAGAAGTACTCATAAATGTATTGTTAATACTTTTTCAATTTTTGTGGTTATGTAGATTGTTCTCAATAGATATACTACACTTATTGGATTAACGTACGAGAATGATTCAACAATCATGGCTTAGGAGCTCATAAATGAGCCTAGATGCACTTATGATACATCAGGAAGCACATATCAGGTTCTTGCTGGACTTTTGTATTAATTTAATCTTCATATTGTTAGGAGTTGTTTGGATAAAGTTAGTAAAAAGGGCTTATGCGCTTATTGAATTATGAAATTACGATAAGCTGTTGTTCGAGCCCCCAAACAGCTTTTTTGTTTCAAATAAGTTGTTTTTGAGAAAATAATGAAAAGAGCTTCTTTAGTTCATAAGCATACAAAAATGTTTTGTTTAACCTAACCCAAACACGCTGTGAAAAGACATAGCTTCTGTAGATACTCATAATAGTTTATTCCTTTTTTATTATTTTTATGAATGTGTTTTGTTGTATGCTATCGACGAATATCTATTCATTTTATTTGTGTAATCGGGATACCTTTTGCCTCACTTGCTGCTACAGCGAATTAAAGTGTTTGATATCATGTGATAAGTGTAAAATACACATATCCGTTTGTACCTAAAAAGACCCAATTAAACCCAAAACAGTCCAAAAATAGCAAAAATATGCTTGTATTTGTGTTTTGTGTATGCAGGTACGGATAAGTCAATAATCACAAGAAAACAGTAAAAACGAGCAGGCACGGACACAAGAATCAGAAGAGTACAAAGCCGAAGCCAAGCCAAAGCCAAATCCCTAGCCATTTCCTCTTTTATAAATCCACAAGGGCCAGATTTGCATTTTCCAAAAGTCATTTATAACTAGAAAATGGGAAGAGAAGCACAAGGACCATTTGTGAACAAAGCCAAAGTTTAAACGAGTTTTACCCATTTCAGTTATAAAATAGGCGGGTAAATCCCATTCACTGTTCATCGTCTTCCCCATTTCACCCTCCACTTACAACAAAGGGGTTTTCAAAATTAGAGGGTACAAAGGACAATTTAGGTGTCCAAGTACACATTGGCAGTGAGAAATGTCACTCCCCATCTCTGATTGGTCCAATCCCAAGAAAGAATGCCACGTAGTAATGGTGAAAGCACAAATTTAAGTGGGTTTTTGTGCTAAAACCCTCATAAAAGAAGCACAAACGTCACATCAAAGAATGCCAGCCTGGCAATCCTCAGGTGTCCACTATTTGATCAAACGGCCACAAATGAAGCTCAAATGATTGAAGAAATGATTGGCCAGGATTAAAAGTTTGGAGAGCAAGGCAAAAGGACCTAGAAGCTTCAGCTTGGCACTATAAATAGGCCTCATTCACACACACACGAGGAGTCCTCTTTTTTATCTTTCTTTTTAGTAATTTTTAGCTTAATTTCGTAATTTTACTTAAATGTTTTTGTAATCTTCTTTTCTAGTAATGTAATTCAGTTTTCAATTAATGAAATTCAGTTTTAATTTGTCATAAGCTCTTCTTATTTTCAACCTTTAAGCTCTCTTAATAAGCCATTTTGTCTCAATAAGCTAATAAGCTCATATTAAGCTCTTTCAGTCTATAAGCTGAAATAGAGCTGTTTGAATTCAGAATTAATCTTACCTAAACCTTAAATCAGTTAAATCTACTATGGATCTAATTGGATTAGAGCTTTTTGGAAGGGGATCTTAACTTGGAAGAGATCCCAAGGACTTATACTCTAGCTTATTCATAAGCTAGGGAGCTTGTAGCTGCCTTAATTGGTTCCTTTTGTTTAGCTAAAGGATCAAGTAAGTTTCTCTTTTCACTCTTCTCTAATTTCAGTTTAAGTTGCTTAGTTTTAGTTTATATGCTTAATATTGCTTATTTGCTTATTCTCTTTGCTTATTAGTGTTTAAATATCTCTTCTAGTGCTTATTAGTTGTTTGTCCTAATCTGTTTTTGCTTATATAGTTATAGATCATTAGTTATTAATTTCTGTCATAAAAACTCATAAAATCCAAAAATATTAGTTTAAATAGTTTAGATCTTAGATTAAGGCTTATTCAGTTGTTTAATCATGATTATTAAGTTTGTTTTAAGCTAGTTTTTATCTGGTATTAGTTTTTCATCAAATTCTCTAAAAAGCTTTTCTTAGTCCTGTCAAAATGATAAAGGAGTGTTTGGTTTAGTACAGTTCAAAATTGACTAGCAAGTAACTAACTTAAGTTAGTACTGCTGAACCTTAACACAACCAGTACTAACTAAAAAGTTAGTACTGCCTTCACAAGTTAGTACTGTTAGCTTACATTTCAGTAGGATTAAGTTTAGTTTTAGCTTATTATACATTTAATTTTAGTTTTCTAGCTTATTTCATTACTTATTACGTTTTCAAAAGTCAAATTGCATCAGCAGTACTTTCAAAAGTACTGTTGAATTTTCACACTAGCAGTACTAACCTCAGTTAGTACTGCTGTGTTCTCACTTATTAGTTAGTAACTTTTAGATTTAGCTTGCCAAATTCAGTAGGATTTAAGTTTTCATATAGCTTAATTTAGTTTAAGTCTTAAATTTTGTCTTCTAGCTTATTTCCTTAGTTTAATTTAGCTGTCAAAAGTCATAAAAACTTGAAAAATCCAAAAACAGTACTTAGAATCTTTAGGATTTAAATTTGTTAAATTAGCTTATAAGTCTAGATTTTATAGCTTATTTAGATGAGATTTAAATAATTATTTTAAGTTGTCCTTTTACGTTTCTAATCCTAGTTTCAGCTATTTAGTTTCTCTAGCTTATTAGATGTTGTGTTTTCTTTGTGCTTATTTCCTGAGTTTTGCCTCTTTATTTTCGATGATCAATTTCAGTAGCTCAAAAGTAGTTTAAGCTTTAATTTCTTTGCATATTTAGATTAAGCATATCATAAGCTTTCTAGATCACTTTTCCTTTTTAGATTTAAGCTTAATTTGAGTATTTTATGGCTGTTTAAGTGAAAATAAGCTCAAAACCTCACTTTCTGTAATCAGCTTAAAGATAAGCTCTTCCTGAGCTTATTTGTGAGTTTCAGCCCAAGTGGCCTTTATTAATCTTGTTCCCACTAGATTCCTTTACAACTTTGCTTCTTTGAGTTTTTCATTAAAAAGCACTTTCAAATATTCACCATTAAATTTTGGGACTTAGGTTTGTTGTCGGGATTTAAATTCTCAGGGTAATTTAGTGTTACTTATCGCTTTTAATTACTTTTCAGATTAGTCCCCTCCGTTAGTTTGTTTAGGTATTTGCACCATTAGTCCCCCCTTAGGTTAAGTTTTAATTAATTTTAATAGTTATTAATTATAATTAGGTTTAATTTTTGTAATTAGTTTAATTTAGTCTTTATAAAAAAGTAAAAATTAAGTTTTTTTTTTATTTCTTTCCAAATCAAATATCTGTACTTCATTCAAATCAGGATCCGAACCTAAACGTGGTTTCAATTTCACTATCATTGGGATAACGACCCGGGTGATCGTACTTGCCCCGTTTTAATAACGTATTTATATTATATTTATATATATTTTTGAGAGTGAATTTTATCAAGGGTAACTTGGTAACTTCTTATTTCTCTTCTTAAGTATAAATATATTTAATATATGTTTCACTGTGTTACAACTTCACATCAGCCTACCATGCTTGAAATTTCAAGACTTTAATGGAGGCCCAGTTGCTTTTGGAGTAGTAAAGGTTACATCACTGATAAAGGTAAAAAAAACTTGGTAAGTTAGATTTTGAGGATGTGTGCTTTGTGAAAGAACTTTAGCATTTCAATCTCTTTTCTATTTCATAAATGTGTGACAAAAGAACAAGGTTTTGTTTACTGACTCTGAATGTCTTGTTTTGTCTCCTGAATTTAAGTTACCTGATGAAAATTAAGTATTACTTAAAATCCCCAACAAAATATTGTACAACTTTAATTTAGAAAACATTGTTCCATCAGGAGGGATTGGCTTGTTAATTGGCAAAGGCCACAACTGATGAATCTACAAAATGCATAGGAGGTTGGGTCATGTTAATTTCAAAAACTTAAACAAACTTGTAAAGGGAAACCTTGTAAGAGGTTTACCTTCAAAGATTTTTCAAAATGACCACACTTGTGTTGCTTGTCAGAAAGGAAAGCAACACAAGGCCTCCTGTAAGGCCAAATCAGTAAGCTCTATTAGCCACTCCTTACAACTTCTTCATATGGATTTGTTTGGACCTACATCTGTAAGGAGCTTAAACCATAAGACCTATTGCCTAGTTATCACTGATGATTTTAGCAGGTAAAGTTGGGTGTTTTCTTAAAAAACTAAGGATGAAACTAGTGGAATCCTTAAGGACTTTGTAAGACAAATTGAGAACCAATTGAATCAAAAAGTTAAAACTATTAGATGTGATAATGGTACAGAATTTAAGAACAAGGATGTTATTGAATTCTGTAGGTCAAAAGGGATCAAGAGGGAATATAGTAATGCCAGAACTCCACAACAAAATGGAGTTGCTGAAAGAAAGAACAAGACCCTTATTGAGGCTGCTAGGACCATGCTTGCAGATTCATTTTTACCTAACACTTTTTGGGCTGAAGCAGTTAGTACTGTTAACTGGTAAGACACCTTATGAACTTTTAACTGGTAAGATACCAATTATAAGTTATATAAGACCTTTTGGGTGCCATGTAACCATCTTGAATACCATTGACCACCTGGGGAAGTTTGCTGGAAAATCAGATGAAGGGTTTTTAGTTGGGTATTCTCTACAAAGCAAGGCTTTTAGAGTATACAATTTAGAAACCAAAAGAGTTGAAGAAAACCTGCACATCACCTTCTTAGAAAACAAACCAAATGTTGCAGGGAAAGGACCAACTTGGCTTTTTGATCTTGATTATTTAACTGATTCTATGAATTATCATCCTGTTAGATCAGAGAATCAAGCTAACCTTCATGCAGGTCAACAAGAAGCTAACCAAAATGCAGGTACAGAAGACATTATTGATGCAGGGGATTCTGAAAAAGAGGATGAATCTGCTCAAGACTGCTTTGTAACCCAATATGGCCTTCTTAATCTTCAACAATCACTCCTGATTTAAAGACAGATGAAAAATAGAAGAAGGTCCCCCCCAAGAGAGGAAGAACAAGTCTTTTTGGATGAACTTGAAAGACTTAAGAGGCAAGAAAAGGAGGCTAATAAGGAAGCTGAAGCTCTCAGGAAGGAGTTTGCACAAGAAACTGAGAACTTGGTTATACAAGAAGGAGCTGCTAAGACTAGCAGTACTAACATTTTTAGTACTGTTTTATCACAACCAGCTAAAGCTAGCATAACTAACTCTAGTAAATACCGTAGCATACCAGTTAGTACTGCAGTCCTCATGAGGGGATATATCTTTCTGATCCAACAAAATCCTGAATTAAATGATTCAGAAATACCTTTCCACTTGAGGATATTTATCAAAATTCTTCTGATGGTATTTTTACTACTTCATCTTATGATGATGAGGGTGCAGTGGCTGACTTCACAAACTTGGAAACTGTTGTGAATGTTAGTCCTATTCCCACATCAAGGATTATCTCTTCTCATCCCTCAGCTCTTATTCTAGGGTCCCACCTCACAGTTCAAACAAGAAGCAATTGATTAAATTTTCAAGAGCCCTGCCTTTGTTAGCTATTGTTAAAAATCAAAGAGAAATAACCATAAGGACCGTACAACATTGGTTTTTATTGCTTTTTCCCTATCTCAAAATGAACCCAAGAAGATTTCAGAAGCACTTGAAGATGAAATGGGTTGATGCTATGCAAGAAGAATTGTTGCAGTTCGAGATACAGAAAGTTTTGATTACTTATAGATCGCTTTTGGGAGAAGGCTATTGGCATAAAGAGGGTTTAATCGAAATAAAAAAAGGATGAAAAGGAGTTGTTGTCAGAAAACAAAGCAAGGTTTAGTTGCCTCAGGACTTAGGCAAGAGGAAGTATAGACACTAATTGAGAGTTTTTTGCTCCCCCTGTAGTCCAGGAAAATCCATAAGTATCTTTTTAGCCTTTTGACTCACACATGGGCTTTATAAGGTCTAACAAGGATGTGTAAAGTGCCGTTCCTTTATGGAAAAATTTGATGAGAGGTAATAATGTGTCCTCCAACCACCATGTTTTTATCTAAGATCCTAAATAATCATCAGAAAGTCTACAAGTTTAAAAGCTCTCTATGGGCTACATCAAGCTCCCAGAGCCTGGTATGCTACTTTATCCACTTTTTTGTTGAAGAATGGATACAAAAGAGGAACCATTGACAAAACTCTCTTCCTAAAGAAGGACAAACATGATATCATACTAGTTCAAGTCTATGTGGATGATATCATCTTTGGGTCTACAAAGAAATCTTAGTGGTGGATGAATTGAGCAAATGAATAGTAGATTTCAGATGAGTTCAATGAGAGAGCTCACATTCTCTTGATTACAAGTCAAACAAAACCAGATGGTATCTATCTTAGTCAGAAAAGTATCTTGTCAGAAAACCTGAAAGAAGTTTTAGACTTTGCAACTGTTTAAGACTGCTAGTACACCTATTGAACTCAGAAGCCCTTTAGTCAAGGATGAGAAGCCAGTGATGTGGATCTCCATCTCTATATGGTCCCATGATTGGCAATCTTTAAAGTACTTAACTGCTTCTAGCCTGATATTCTGTTTGAGTCTGTGCTTGTTTCTAGGTTTTTCCCAGGTCACTCCAAAGTCCCTCTCATTTAGTGCTATCAAGAGAATTTTTAGGTATCTAAAGCACACCCACACTCGGTCTTTGGTATTACTAGAGTGTCCCTCATTTGACCTGGAAAACCTACTCAGAATATTGACTATGCTGGAGCAAATCTGACAGGAAATCCCAATCGAGGTTTGTCAATTTCTTGTCAGAGACTCATTTTCTTGGCAATGCAAACAGCAAACCCATTTTGGCTACTTCTAAACTACAGAGGCCGAATATTTTGCTTGTTGCAAGCTGTGATGGGAAGTTTTGTGGATTCAAAATCACATGTTAGATTATGGGTGAGTCAACTTTCATAACACAAAAGGTCTACAGTGATAATGAAAGCACTATTTTTCCATTTGTAAAGAAACCATTATATCAAATTCCCAAAACAAAGTATATTGCTATAGGCACCACGTTTATAAGAGATGCATAAGAAATAAACATATCCAGGGTTCTTAAAATCCACACTGATGACAATGTGAGCTGATCTACTAACTAAGGCATATGATTGTTTAGCAGTTTCCAGTTCTTGTTTTGTTTTTCTATAGGGATGATAAATTCCTATAAGCTCTTGGTTAAAAGGGAAGGGAAATATGATGTGGTTTATAGTTTTTGTAGCAGTGTTAATATGCAGAAACATTGTTAACCATAGGTGGATCTTTCCAGAGGTTATGATAGGATTAGAGAGTCACCTGAGAGAGAGTTATTGATGTACTGAAGCACAACTCGTTTTACTATCATTGTTCATTCTTTGATTGGATAAAGTTAGTACTGACAGTGCAAAGTTAGTACCGCTGGGGAAAGTTTGTACCGCTATAGAGACGTTGGAGAAAAATACCGCCAAGGGTACAAAGTGTAAATTAAAACGGTTTCCTTGAAATTAGGTCTCCTAAACCTATATAAACACATCACAAATAGCACAGCTCCTTGCGCAATCTCTCTCTAATACTCTCATATATACAAGCCCTAATATCTCTCTTAACGACGATCACTCTTTCGACTACAATGGCTATTCTTGATTCATGTCCTAAGCACAACATGGTCGCGTATCTGGAGAAGTCTGAAGGGAATGCAGAGTTTCACGAGATCATTGATTTTCTTAAGCGAAGTTACATTCATCATGCTTTCACTGTAAGTCCTGTTGTTTCTACTACATTTGTTTGCAGTTTTGGATATCTGCTAAATCCAAAATAATCCAACAAAAGTTAGGTACATTACTGCCAAAAGTAGCTGCAAGCCCATGTGTCTATCTCTGAGCAACTCAATAAGAAGTGATCTTCTTTTTGATGATGTCAATGGATTAGACTCATTACCTAATCAGGCTTTATATTTGATGCTATACAGCTTATGGGGTATGAAAGGGATTTAACAGTGTTAACATTTAACAAAGCTTTGTTTTCACCCCAATGGAGGTTTTTATTTCATACAATGAATCATTGTCTTAGTTCAAAAAGCACCTCTTGGGATCAAATTCCTACTAATATTGCCACTGCTGTCATTTGTTTAACATCTAATCAGAAGTATAATCTTTCTAAGTTAATATTGAAGGAATGCTTAGACATTTAGAATGCTAAACAATAAATTTTGTCATGTACCCACGTTTTAATTTCCATCTTTTTAGATAAGCAACTAGCTACTTTACCTGTTACCTTTAGATCATTTTCCAATAAATGCCTTTAACAAGTAAAGTCTTTTCATCCTGGTTAAAAAGGTAAACATTTCTCCAGGGAAAGTTCACCCCTTATTTGCCTTCAATGTTTGGTAACAACCAACTGAGGATGAAGGGTGCTCCTTCAGAAAGACCATCAGAAGCACAACCTACACCTCTCCTAGCAACACTAGTGAAGTACCTTTTGAGAGCACACCGGAGCGAGAAAAGACTAGACACTATAAACAAAAAGGATGGCGGGGACCGGAACTGCATGTACGAGTTGAAGTGGTTTGTCGGCTGATGGGTGAGGGGGGGGGCCTGACGAGGACGGGTAAAGGGCGCATCCATAGACCTTCACCTTTGCTAGCTATCATTCCGTGGGATTGCTGATGTCCAGAAGAAAGTTCGGTGGGAATCTGGGGGGTCATTCATCCAGTGTTAAATCCCTTTCAGGTAAATAGGGTGTAATGAACCACTCCAAAGTGGTCTATGATCTTTGTCTCTCTTTAGTGCACAGTTTAGATCGAAGCTAAAGAAATACAATAATTTATCTCAGATCAAAAAGCTCAAGAAGCAAGCCTAAACCTGTAATTCAAACATCACAAAGCATGATGCAAAGTGTCTCCTTAAAGCAAAGATTGCAAGAAAAGGATCCTCACAGAACAATGGTGCACAAAAAGTTTGTAAATCCAACAGGGATGAATTTGCTAAAGGTGACCTCGTTCAAAGAGATCCTCCTATTTTTTTTTGAGTGATGAATTCCCTGAGGATACAACTTGATCATATGGATACAGAGAATGCTCAGGAAAGGGGAGGACAAGAGAATATAGTGGGTGAAGAAGAAGGTAGAATTGATGAAATTATACTTAGTATGAAGACGCTACTTAGTAAACTAATAAGGAGAAAGTTAGTACTGACAAGTAGAAAGTTAGTACTGACAGACCAATAGTTAGTACTGACGGATCCAAAGTTAGTACTGACAGGCAAATTGAAGGTACCGATGAGCAAATTGAAAGTACTGATGAGCAAAGAAAAGGTATTGAAATATCATACATAAGAAGGAAAGCACACTCCCAAGCCACTCAAAACCTACACCTACAATATTGGAGATGATGAAAACAATAGCAAGGTTCTTCCAATATGAGTCAAGCCAAAGCAGTTTCTAGAGAGAAGGAGAAAGCTGTAAAGTTAAGGATATTGAAGGAACCTGACAGACCAAGGGCCTAACCTCTACAAATCACCTCTGACATTAAGCCTCTTCTAAAAAATGATCCTAAAGACAAAAGGAATAGAAAGAAAATAGAAGAGGAGGATTGAATCTGAAAGGAATCTGATGTATTTCACTGAAGCTAGAAGAAGTTAAAACATCTTGAAAGTGAGAGCGAATGGCTAGGAAAATACAAGAAATGGAAGTAAATAAGAAAGAAAACAGAATAGCTGAAGAAAAAGCTACCAAATGCAGCTCTCATAAGAAATTTATGATGATATAATGGCAAGAATTGAAGGCAGATAACTTCTATTGCTGAGAAAGCTTAAGAAGAAGAAAGATAGCAATTTTACAATAGAAGAAGAGCAAAGGTTCCTTCATGACACAATGTGTTGCTCAAAGAAAAAATTACTTGGCACAACAAAAGGATCAGAAGCTATCAGGAACAACCACCTAACCAAGAATTAACTGAGAAATCCAAATGTGACCTACTGAAGCATGTAGGAAACTTCAAAGCATACTGAATTGAAAAAACCAAGAATTGAGGAAAATACACGATCCTGTATGAAAAGATAAAGAGGTCAGATGAAGATTTCATTTCTATTGGGACCCTGCTAAAGATGAAAGACTTATCAAAAGGATGAATGAAAAGGAACTGATTTCATCTAAAGAATGAAAATGGTCAAGGAGGAGAGTAAAGAAGAATCAAGATGGAAAATAAAAGAAGAAGGAAAATACCAAAAGAGAAACTTGGTACTAGGCAAAGATGAAGTCAAGAACAAGAAGATTCATACAAAACACTTCTGAAGATATAGTTATAAAGAGAACTGATGAAACTGAGATAACATTTAACTAAGTAGCTTCCAGATGAAGTGAAAAAGAAGTGAATTATGAAAGTACTTACAGGAAGTATCCTATCAAAGTAATGGGAAAACAAAGAGTCCTTGGAAATTAAAAGTACAGGATGATAAAGCTGAACACTTAGAAGAGATTAATCAAAATGTGGTGATTAGAAGCAATGGACAAAAGAGATACTTTAGTACTTTAATGAGGGTGTTGTCCATATTTGATAGAGAAGATTTGAATGCTGTGTATCAATTGGTAATGGACAGATATCAAGATGAGATACCTGAAGTTTTTGATAGAGTACTTTAGGGAGATTTGATGGTTATGTTCAATCCAGATGATGAAGATGAGTTTTGGAATTCACATCAGGATTGGAATATAGTGAGTTGGAAGCTACATGGTTCTTCAGGGGTACATACTTTAGTGACTGAGGCAGGATTAGTCATTCATATGCTTGTAGAGAAGAAGTATCCTTTGAGAAAGAAAGTACTGTTGAAAATGCTGGAATTAAAGTTGGAGTCTGAAGAAGACAATACTATGGCATTAGAGTTGATTAGATTTGTCAAGAAGCTACTTGCAGAGTTAGAACCTGAAGA
>BQNB010025779.1:31369-59274 GCA_026074375.1 Tanacetum coccineum
TTTGGAACAATGCTCAAAGGGTGAATCATCAAAACTTTGCTAAAAAGACTCACCCTTGTGCTAAAAAGAACATTGTTCCAAGAGTAGTGTTAATGAAGTCTAGCTTAGAATCAATTAATACTGCTAGACAAGTTAATGCTGCTCACACAAAAACAATAGTGAATGTTGCTAGGCCAATGTCATATCTTTCTAAAAAGGCACATTCAACTGTTAAGAGGCCCATTCATAAGAATACATCATTTAAAAATAGTAATTTTAATCAAAGAGTTAATACTATCAAGGATAAAAATGTTAATGCTATTAGGCCAAAAGCAGTAGTTAATGCTGTTAAGGGAAATAATGTTAATGCTGTTAAGGCCTCAACTTGTTGGGTTTGGAAACCAAAGACTAAAGTTTTAGACCATGTTTCTAAAAACAACAGTGCATCAGTCACCCTAAAGAAGTTTGATTATATTGATGCAATAGGCAGATCCAAGTCAGTGATGGTTTGGGTCCCTAAAAGAAACTAATTTTCTTATCTAATGTGCAAAGAAATCCACAAATAGATTTATAAGATTAAGGAGTAATTGATAGTGGATGCTCAAGGCACATGACAGGGAACATGTCCTATCTTACAGACTATGAAAAGATAGATGGAGGATATGTTGCTTTTGGAGGGAACCCCAAAGGAGGGAAAATCACAAGAAAATGTATAATTAATACTGCGATAATTGTGAAAATGGCTATAGCTTGTGTTTTCTTGGTTTTTAGACTAACATTTTGTAGGAAAAGAAAAGAAAAGTGTTAGATTAAACAGAGTGTACAAGTGAGAAAAAGAATTTAGAAAATTAAGTGAGCATAAAAACAGAAAGAGAGTTGTGTGATTTAAAAACAGACAAGGTGATTTGGTGAGAAAAAGAATTGAGAGAAATTGTGAGTTGAAAAACAGAAAGAGAGTTGAATATATAAAAAATGGACAGAGTGATTTGGTGAGAAAAGGAATTGAGAGAAATGGTGAGTTGAAAAACAAAAAGCGAGTTGAATATATTAAAAACAGACAGCGTGTTTGAAATGGAATTAGAGTTAATGCTGGGAAGGTTAGGCCACTTAAACTTTAAAACCATGAATAAACTAGTTAAGGGAAATCTTGTAAGAGGTTTACCTTCCAAACTATTTGAAAATGAACAAACCTGTATTGCTTGCCTTAAGGGAAAGCAACACAGAGCCTCTTGTAAGTCCAAAACTGAACTCAATCAGTCTTTCTTTACATTTGTTACATATGGACTTGTTTGGTCTAACATTTGTAAAAAGCATTATGAAGAAAGTGTATTGCCTTGTTGTCACAGATGATTATAGTAGGTTTACATGGGTTTTCTTTCTAGCTACTAAGGATGAGACTAGTGACATTCTTAAGTCCTTTATAACGGGAATAGAAAATTTATCAAAACACGAGGTTAAGATAATTAGATGTGATAATGGGACTGAGTTCAAAAACAAAGAGATGAATCAGTTTTGTGAGAGGAAGGGTATTATGAGACAACTCAATGTAGCTAGAACTCCTCAACAAAATAGAGTTGCTGAGAGGAGAAATAGAACACTAATTGAGACTGCTAGGACTATGCTAGTTGATTCTAAATTGCCAACCACTTTTTGGGCAGAAGCAGTTAATACTGCTTGCTATGTGCAAAATAGAGTGTTAGTGGTAAAGCCTCATAACAAGACCCCATATGAACTTTTTAATGAAAGACCACCAATCTTAAGTTTTATGAGACCATTTGGGTGTCCTGTTACCATTCTCAATACCATAGATCACTTAGGCAAGTTTGATAGTAAGGCCGATGAAGGTTTCTTTGTTAGATACTCTTTAAATAAGAAAGCCTTTAGAGTATTCAATAGTAGAACGAGGATAGTGGAAGAAAACTTGTATATTAGGTTTAGTAAGAGTATACCTAATGCTGTAGGTAGTGGACCAGATTGGCTATTTGATATTGATGCACTAACAAAAACAATGAATTATGAGCCAATTGTTGCAGGTACACAGTCTAATGGTTTTGCAGGTACAAAAGCAAGTTATAATGCAGGTCAAGCTAGAAAGGAGACAAATATTGTCAAAGATTACATTTTGCTACCATTATGGACTGTTGATCCACCATATTCCCAATATCGAAAAAGCTCTCATGATGATGGATCCAAACCTTCAAGTGATGATGGAAAGAAGGTTGATGAAGATCCAAGAAAAGATAGTCAATGTAATGATCAAAAGAAGGAAGATAATGTTAACAACACTAACACTGTTAATGTTGCTAGCACAAATGAAGTTAATGCTGTTGGTGAAAAAAAAGCATTGAACTTCCATTTGATCCAAATATGCCTGCTTTGGAAGCTGTTAGAATATTTGACTTTTCAAGAGATGATGAAAATGATAGTGCAGAGGCTGACATAAACAAGTTGGATACAACAATCCAAGTCAGTCCTATTCTAACTACAAGAATTCATAAAGATCATCCTTTTGATCAAGTAATTGGATATTTGCAATTAGCTACACAAACAAGAAAGATGTCAAAGAATTTGGAAGAACATGGGTTTGTTAGTACTCTTCAACAAAGAACAAACCATAAAGACCTTGAAAACTATTTGTTTGCTTGCTTTTTATCATAGGAAGAACCCAAAAAGGTAATTCATGCATTGAAGGATCCAAGCTGGATAGAGGATATGCAAGAAGAGCTTCTACAATTCAAGTTACAAGAAGTTTAGACTTTAGTGGATTTACCAAATGAAAAAAAGGCTATAGGCACTAAGTGGGTTTTCAGGAATAAAAAGGATGAAAGGGGAATTATGATAAGAAATAAAGCAAGATTGGCTGCTTAAGGGTACATACAAGAAGAAGGGATTGATTATGATGAAGTCTTTGCCCCTATTGCATGAATTGAAGCAATTAGGCTATTTTTAGCTTATGCTTCATTTAAAGATTTTGTGGTGTATCAAATGGATGTAAAAAGTGCTTTTCTCTATGGGAAGATTTAAGAAGAAGTGTATGTATGTTAACCACCAGGATTTGAAGATACAGACATTCCTAATAGAGATTACAAGGTTAAAAAAGCACTATATGGACTACATCAAGCTCCTAGAGCTTGGTATGAAACCTTGTCAACATATCTGTTAAACAATGGGTTTCAAAGAGGGAAAATTGACAAGACCTTATTCATCAAAAGGCACAAAGGTGATATTTTGCTGGTCTAAGTTTATGTGGATGATATCATCTTTGGTTCAACAAAGAAGGAGCTATGCTTTGCATTTGAGAAGTTGATGCATGAGAAATTTTAGACGAGTTCTATGGGAGAACTTATATTCTTCCTGGGATTACAAGTGAAGCAGAAGAAGGATGACATATTTATTAGTCAAGATAAATATGTTGATGAGATTTTAAAGAAATTTGGGTTTATAGAAGTCAAGACTGCAAGCACACTAATGGAAACTCAAAAGCCTCTACTCAAGGATGAAGATGGCGAAGAAGTGGATTTTCATATGTATAGGTCAATGATTGGTTCATTGATGTATCTTACATCTTCAAGACTTGACATCATGTTTGCAGTGTGTGCCTGTGCTAGATACCAAGTTAATCCAAAGATTTCACATCTTCATGCTATGAAAAGGATTTTTAGGTACTTAAAAGGTCAACTAAAATTAGGCCTTTGGTATCCAAAAGATTTTATTTTTGATTTGGTAGCATACACTGATAGTGATTATGCTGGAGCAAGATTGGATAGGAAGTCTACAACAAGAGGTTGTCAATTTCTTGGATGTAGATTAATATCATAGCAGTGCAAGAAACAGACAGTGGTTACAAATTCCATAACAGAAGCTGAGTATGTGGCTGCTTCAAGTTGTTGTGGACAAGTGCTTTGGTTTCATAATTAACTACTTGATTATAGGTACAATTTTATGCATACCAAGATCTTTATTGACAATAACAGTACTATTTGCATAATTAAAAATCTTGTTTTTCATTAAAAAACAAAGCATATAGAGATCAAATATCATTTTATTAGAGATTGAAATGAAAAGAAATTGATTCAAATGGTCAAAATCCATACTTACAAGAATGTTGCAGATGTGCTTACAAAAGCTTTTGATGTAAGTAGATTTCGATATTTGATTGCTAGTATTGGAATGATGAATCTTTAAAGTCTTTTATCTCTTTATGTTTTGTAGAGTTTTGTATGAATTAGTACTGTTATTAAAAGTTTTGCTGTTAAGTATAATTAGTACTGCTGTTTAAACTTAATACTGCTGAGTTACGATTGTTAGTTATACTTAATACTGTTAGGTATAATTAATACTATGAAAATTGTGAAAATTGCTATAGCTTGTGTTTTCTTGGTTTTTAGACTAACATTTTGCAGGAAAAGCAAAGAAAAGTGTTAGATTGATGATGGAAAAGCTATTTAGGATGGAATTGGAGTTAATGCTGATGACTCAAAGTTAATGCTGCTAGGCATAACTTACTAGTGCTAGTTCTAAGTTAATTGCGCTAGGCATACAATTACTACTGCTGGGTGAAAGTTAATGCTGTTGAGGGTATTTTCCATAAATACTTCGATTAAGGGTTTCAATCAATCATTTAATCAATTTCAATCTTTCAAATACTCTCTAATTACAAACCCTAACTCAATTTTATCATCCATTATCAAAATCCAACACAAATGGCGAATCTAAAGTTTGCATATACTCATAACATGGTCGCATTTTTGTCTAAACCCGCAGAAAGTGATGGGTTTGAAAAAATTGTAGATTTTTTGAATGCACACTCTATAAGGCATGCATTAACGATTAATCCAACAATATACATTTCTTGTATCGAACAGTTTTGGTCTACTGTCAAGGCCAAAACTATCAATGGGGAAGTACAGTTGCATGCCCTAGTATATGGTAAAAAGATAATTGTCACTAAAGAATCTGTGAGAAGAGATCTTCAACTAGAAGATCAGGAAGGTATTGATTGTTTACCAAACTCTACCATTTTTGAACAAATTGCATTGATGAGATATGAGAAAATTTCATAGAAGCTCACTTTTTATAAGCCATTCTTCTCTCCACAATGGAAATTTCTGATTCATACTATTCTACAATGTCTAAGTCCAAAGAATACTACATGGAATGAGTTTAGTAGCACTATGGCATCTGCTATTATCTGCTTAGTAACAAATCAGAAATTTAACTTTTCAAAGTTTAGTTTTAAAGGTATGATAAGAAACTTAGATAATGTGTCTGGGAAATTTTTGATGTATCCAAGGTTTGTACAAGTGTTTTTGAATCAACAACTTGATGGGCTGCCAACTCATAAGAGAATTTATAATGCACCCTCCCATACTAAGAAGATTTTTGGAAATATGAAAAAGGTAGGAAAAGGTTTTTCTGGTAGAGTAACACCTTTATTTCCATCTATGGTGGTACAAAACCAATCACAAATGGGTGAAGGTTCAGCAAATCCAACTGATCCCCAACACACACCCACTTTTATCACACCATATCCTCAACCTCAAAAGACACAAAAACCTAGGAAGCCTAAAATAAAGGACACTCAGGTACCTCAGCCTAGTAATCCTATGGAAATTGTTGCAGATGAGACTATCCATAAGGAGTTGGGTGACAGTTTGATGAAGGCTGCCACTACTGCTTCTAGATTAGAAGCAGAGCAGGACAATGGCAACATGACTAAGACCTGATCCAAGGCAACACCTAATGAATCTAGTTCTCTAGGAACTACTTCATGTGGTGGTCCCAGGTGCCAAGAAACCATGAGGGATACAATTGCTCAAACTAGGTTTGAGAATGTATCTAAACTTTCTAATCATTCACTGCTCGCAAGAGGCAACACACTTCAAAGTGATGAAGATAGACTTAAACTTAATGAATTGATGGAATTGTGTACCACTTTACAAAAGAAGGTTCTTGATTTGGAGAAGACAAAGATGACTCAAGCTAATGAGATCACTAGTTTGAAAAGGAGGGTCAAGAAGCTTGAAAAGAAAACAAGTTCAAGAACTCATAAGCTGAAGAGACTATACAAAGTTGGTTTGAGTGCTAGGGTAGAATCCTCTAGAGATGAAGAAAGTTTAGGTGAGGATGCCTCCAAATAGGGGAGGAGGATTAATGCTATTGATGCAGATGAAGACATTACCCTGGTTAATGTTCAAGATGATACTGATAATGAGATGTTTGATGCGAATGCTTTAAATGGTGATGAGGTGTTTGCAGAACAAGAAGTTACTTTGGCTCAAGCACTTGCAGCTTTGAAAAGTGTAAAACCCAAGGTAAAAAGGGATGTTATAGAAGAGCCAAATGTACTAGTTAATGCTGCCAGTGCTTCAATAAAGGTTAGTGCTGCTACAACAACAACTGCTATAATTCCAACTTCGAGGAAAGGAATTGTTATTACTGAGCTGGGTACACCTACAATAACAAGATCTTCACAACAACCATCACAGGCAGAAGTTTAGGACAAAGGCAAAGGGAAAATGATAGAACCTAAACCTATGAAGAAATTGAGTAAGAAAGATCAATTCAGGAGTGATGAAGAAGAAGCTAAAAAATTACAAGCTGAGTTTAATGAAGAAGAAAGACTTGCAAGAGAGAAAGCTGAAAAGAAGAAGAAGCCAATATTGCCTTGATTGAAGAATGGGATGATATTCAAGCAAAGATTGATGCTGATCATCAATTGGCTAAAAGATTGCAAGCACAAGAACAAAAAGAGTTGTCTAATGCAGAAAAGGCTACAATATTTCAACAACTCTTAGAGAAAAGAAGAAAGCACTTTGCAGGTAAAAGAGCAGAAGAGAAAAGAAACAAACCACCAACACAAGCTTAACAGAGAAAGATAATGTGTACTTACCTAAAGAACATGGAAGGATACAAGCTCAAAGATTTGAAGTCAAAAGGGTTTGATGCTATTCAAGAGATGTTTGACAGAGCATTCAAAAGGGTAAACACATTTGAAGACTTTAGAACAGAGTTGGTGGAAGGAAAAGAAAAGAGAGCAGGAGCAGAGCTGGTACAAGAGAGTACAAAGAAGCAAAAGGTGGAAGATGACAAAGAAACAACAGAGCTTAAAAAGTTAATGAAAATCATTCCAGATGAAGAAGAAGTAGCAATTAATGCTATTCCTTTGGATGTTAAGTCTCCAAGGATTGATGACTGGAAGATCCACAAAGAAGGAAAGAAAAGATATTATCAAATAATAAGAGCTGATAGAAAGTCTCAAATGTACAAGATCTTTAGTCAAATGCTTAATAGTTTTAACAGGGAAGATTTAGAGGACTTGTACAAGTTGGTAAAAGCTAGATATGGATCAACAAGACCAGTAGAAGAATGGATCATCTGTTTTGGAATGATATGAAAATAATGTTTGAACCACATGTAGAAGATGAAGTATAGAAGCTGCAAAACGGATACAAAGTATTTGAATGGAAGCTGTATGACTCCTGTGGAGTACATTTCTTGAGGATGCAGTCTATGCAGATTTACATGTTGGTAGAAAAGAAGTATCCTCTTACACCACCTATACTTTCAATGATGTTAGAAAAGAAACTTCAAATTGATTATGAAAGTGAAATGGCTTATTAGTTGTGTAAATTGATCATAAAACAGCTTAAGAAGTAAATAAATGTTTGGAAGCATCCTCCTGGTGTTGATGAACTTTAAATGAAGAAACTTGATGATTTTGAAGAAGAATATCAAGTTTAGGGGAGGAATGTTGGGATCAATAGCCTTCTTAATGCTGCTAGTATTACTACTGCTCATATCATAGTTAATGCTGCTTAGTTGTGTTAGTACTACTCAAGAACTTTAGAGAAAAATACTAAGTGTTTACTACTACTAGGCGTAGCTTGCAATAAAGCGAGATAAGGCGTGATAAAACGCGCTATAGCGCGCCTTTTTTGAAGATTTTAAAAGTTTTCACGGATTTAAGCTTATTTACAAGTATTTATGATTTGGGTTGTACGAGATTCGGGCTTAGTAACTCCATAACTCAATTTTAAGCTTAGTAGCTAATTAATATTGACCACTCTATAAATATTTTTTGCCGCCTTGAGTCACGCCTTAAAAATGCTATGACACAACGCCTCACGCTAAAGCTTGAGGCTTGGCTATGCCGCCACGCCACGCTTCACGCTATTTATAACCTTGATTAAAACTACTAAAAGAATTTCTATTGTCAGAAGGATAAAGATGAAGATTGCTTATCAAGATTACTTACGGGATAAGTATGAGATATTTTTGTAAAAGATAAGCATAAGTTATTTGTTTAGAAGATCATGATAACTTAGGAAAATATTGTAAGCCTGTTAGGACTCCTTGGTGTATAAAAGGAGTACCTAGGGTATAGAGTTTAATGTACCAAAAATCATATCAATTCAGATATCTAGAAAAGTGTTATTCGTAGCTTCAAGGTTTTGTATAACCCTAACACTATCAAGAGTGTTCGTATTAATATATTGAGGCTTAAAGTTTGGTATTACACAATCTTGTTTGTTACTGTTTTATTACTTATTCTTCTTAGTATCATAGACTAGATTCCGCATAGTCTTTGATATATTCAACCAAAGTTTCTACCATAGTTGTCTTGGATTTATTCAATACAACTAAGCCTTTTATAAGCTAAGCAAGATCTATTCAAGTGGGATCAAAAAGTGGTATCAGAGCTTGTGTTTTGAAAATTTGATCTAGAAGAAACTAACACGAAAAACCCTTTATTCACAAGGAAGAGATGGATCTAGAAACTGCTTAAACCACTACTACTGCAAAGTTTCCAATTCTTAAATAGGGTGAATATGATATGTGGAGGCTAAGGATTGAGCAATACTTTCAAGTATAAGACTATGATCTATGGGATGTCATAGAGAATGGAAACTCATTCAAACCAGTAGCTCAAACAACAACAAATGCTGATGGTACATCTACTGAAGAAAAGGTTTAAAAGAAGAATGATGTGAAGGCAAGAAGTATGTTACTGATGGCACTTCCTAATGAACATCTAATGACATTTAATCAGTACAAGGATGCTAAGACTTTTTTTGCTGCTATACAAACAAGATTTGGTGGTAATGAAGCCACAAAGAAGACTCAGAAGACTCTTCTGAACCAAATGTATGAGAACTTTAGTGCTCCAAGCACAGAGTCTCTTGACTCTATTTTTAACAGGCTTCAGAAGATTGTAAGTCAGCTGGCTATCTTGGGTGAAAACATTTCACAAGAAGATCTCAATTTGAAATTTTTGAGAAGTCTGCCTTCTGAGTGGAATACTCATGTTGTGGTCTGGAGGAATAAACCTGATCTAGACACAATGAGCTTTGATGATCTCTACAACAATTTCAAGATTGTTGAACAAGAGGTTAAAGGAACTGCAAGCTCAAGCTCAAGCTCAAGTTCTCAGAATATGGCTTTTGTGTCATCCCCTAGCAGTACTAATGAAGTTAATACTGCTTATGGAGTTAGTACTGCTAACACTCAAGTTAGCCCTGCTAGCACTCAAGTTAGCACTGCTAGTACTCAAGTTAGTACTGCTAACTTAAGTGATGACACTGTTTATGCATTTTTGGCCAGTCAACCAAACGGGTCTCAACTTGTATATGAGGACCTTGAACAAATCCATGAAGATGACATAGAAGAGATGGATTTGAAGTGGCAGTTAGCATTGCTGAGCATGAGGACAAGAAGGTTTTTCCAGAAAACTGGTAGAAAGATCACTATCAATGGGAGTGACACAGCTGGATATGACAAGTCTAAGGTCTAAACCCTAACCCTAATCGATCTAAACCCTAAATCTAAAACCCTAGTTTTGTCTATACGAAACCAAAACTAAAACATAAATCGAAACCCAACAGCTTAACACTAAACCTTGATCCTAAATCCTAACCCTAACCTTAACACTAATCCTAAACCCTAATCTAAGCCCTAAACTTAACCTTAGCTCGCAAAACCCTAAACTATAAATATAAACCCTAACTTGAACCTAAAAAAATCAAACCCGACACCCCTATTTTAACCTATTTTAATTAAACAAGCACCTCAAGCTAGCATCCTAGCACCACCATGACCTCACCACCATGTCACCATGCAACCACACAAGCACCTTACTCACCACCTTGGCCACCAAGTCTCCTTGTCACCTCCTTGTCACCCCATATTAGTCGAACCCCCCCTATACCCTTCCACCATTCAAAGGTACACTCCTAGCTCTCAATATTCATCAAACTAGTAGCCCTTAGTCATCTCCCTACAACACTTGACCACCACACCAAGTTACTTGGTCACCAAGGGTCATTCGACCCTATATATAGCCGAAACTCCCACCCCATTCAAACACACCTTAAAATTTATCATATACAATAATGGGGTTCTAAACAAAGCTAAGGAAGATCAAGTAAAGTCCCTAAGATTAGAATTGAAGCCAAGAATCAAGAGAAAGAAGCCATTGAAGGCTTTTTCTAGGCGTACGAACCCAAAGCCCTCTTTTCGACCCATTTAAGCTCAAGTAAGCTCAAAATCTTGTTCCATAAACTTATAATCTATTTTAAATCTTTCATAAGGTTTGTTAGAACCTATATAAACTCTTGTTTGATCCCTTGAATCCTCAAACCCATGCGTTTTTGGTTAAAACCCTAAAAATGACCCGTTTTGATTTTCTAGCTAACGAATCCTTTTTCTAAACTTTTGTTATGTTAGAACATCTTATTTTAGCTTATTCTAGTAAGCCATAAGCTGCAAAACTCTTTTGGATTTCAAAAATATCATTATTATGGTTTTTGGACTTGTTTTGCAAATAAATCCCATGCATAGGGGTATATATCGTAACTTTCTGAAATTTATAACTAGAGGGGCTGAAAATGTCATTTTCCTAAAGATATAACTATGAGGGGCTGTTTTGCCAAGTTCTAAAGTTAAAGGTTTAAATTATATATACTTTATATATAAAGGACTAAATTTGTAAAAGTTTATAAATCAAGGGTATATATTGCCATTTTTGCAAACTTAAAAATATAATATATAATATTTTTATATAAATTATAAAAATATATATAAATATTATAAGACTCGATTTTATTAAAACCCGATACATTTATCATTATTAATCATCGATCGACGCATTATAAAACAATTACGTTATACATTTAACGTAATTTATCATCGACTAGCTTTTGAAGAAACGTAAAATCTTATCGTATCACATTACTAGGGAATTTCATGTGAGGGGTTTCATTTAGGTATATGGTTTGACGAGTTTGTTGGATTTACGATTTAAAGTGTCCTGGCTCCTCAAACGTTTACTACATGACCTCTGAAATATGATAGCCCGAACAGTGATACAATATTTCTATAAATTAATAAATCAAAGTAATATGTATGATTAAACATCATGAAGTATTGAAAAATAAACAATCAAACTAAGACTTGACATATTACCCTAGGTTGCGTGACGAGGCCGTTACTTTCACTTTCATACTTTTGCCATCAATTAGATTTCCCTGTTAAGGTGAGTTCATAGACTCGCATTTTAAATCTTTGAAATATTTCTTAAACCCACAAGGGGGATACATGCTATAAACCATGAATACAAGTGTTTTTCCAACTGTATGCTATCATGATGCATTATTATCTAAGTCCCTACTTTTGCCATTAAGACCCCACTATCATGAACCGTTAATTACTCTTCAGAGTATGCGCAAATGCTGTGAATAGATCTATTTGGGACTGAACTCCCTCGTTGGTATACCTACACTTTTGGTAACCAAACGCACTTCATTTGAATAAACTATGCGGGTGTTTGGCAAAGGCACCCGTTGGGGCAACTACTTGTGATTATTGATTATCTTAAGGCTTCGATGTCATGAGCTTAGGGCAATAATACTGTTTTCTATGATAATTGTATCTACATTGCAATTATTACTATTATGGGTGTATAACAACATAACCCACTGTTATGATGACTTGTATTTAAACTATTTATCATAAACCTATGAATTTCACTCAACCATTGTGTTGATCTTTTTAGCATGTTTATCTCAGGTAATTGAGCAACATATGGTACGGAGTGGGACGGACTTGAAGATGGCTAAAATCTTATGATTCAAACTTTATGTTTCTAGATTTTGGGACCTCTCTTTTTGTAAAACTCTGATGAATAAATGAATGATAACTAAATTTTCTAAAAAGGTCTCTTTATGAGTCGTTTTCTATGATTATGACTGTTGTACTATGAAGTAATACCCCAGATTAGCTTCCGCTGCTATATTTGTCAACATGGGGGTGTTATAGATTGGTATCAAGAGCCACGATTATAGAGAACAAGGTTGAAACCTTAACTATAACTACTTTTCTTTTTCCATCCAAGAAAGTCCTCCGTGCCACTTTATCTTCCGAATAGTATGTAAAGATACATAACTATTATACTATTATATAAATAACTTATGTTATTTACCGCTGGGTTGTTAACAGAATGATGTCTTCTCCCAACCACCCTACTTCCAATATTGAGGATGCTTTTTCCTCTAACTTTCTGGACTATATCCCAGCTTCCTCGGACTATTCCCCAGCTTTACCAGGAAATACTTATTCTAGCTCTTCAAATAACTTATTTGGTTTAGTTCCAATAGCTTCACCAACTCTTTCACTTTTTCATGATGACCCCTATATGAAGGTCATGCAAGCATATTATGCTAAAGAATCACCTATTCCACCGCCAACTATTGTGCCTCCATCTCCAATGCTATCACCAATGTTTAATCCTCAAGAATTATTTCTTCCTGAGGAATTATTGCCACCTAAGAAACGAGGCCGTGACCGATCATCCTCCCCTACTTCTGCCTTACCTTAAGAATTTAAGATGGGAGAAAGCTCTCGTAAGACAAGTTTGGAATGTCACGAGGAATAAATTAAGGAAATTTTGAATCACCTAGATGAGCTCTCTCTTGACCGCATTGAGCACATGGAAGACAAAATAGAAGGTCTTGGAAAAGGTCGGGTGATCATACAACAAGATTTTGACCAATGTGGAAACTGAAACTCCAAAGCTCATACTCAAATTGCTAAACATCAAAGAAAGCAAATGGAAATGACAGCAAGATTGCTCTGGCTTTGCTTCAGATTGCGTGAAATCAGAACAAATCATCAAAGATATCCAGGTTCGTCACCAAGCAGATAAGGAAAGTCTTATGAATGCAATCTATGAACATAAGAACAGCCAGGAAGGACCATCAGACTACTAGATTAGATACTAGTTATAATTTTTGTTAGAACCTAGCCACGGGATGTGTGGTATAAATAACAACACTTGTCAAATTTTGACTATGTATAATACAAAGGCAAGTTCATGATATAATATAATGGTGATCCCGTTGTACTTCATTACTTCATACTCATCCTATATTCTATATTACAATCTCTCATCTCTGTCTTCATCATTAGAATCTTCATTATCGGTTAAATTAACTAACTACCATCTCTAGACTATCCTTTTGATAAGTTTATCTCCACAAAGTTAATTATCATTATGAATCATACCGTGACCCCTAGAAAATGAACTAATAAGTCTGATGCTTGTTAGAATTCATATTAAATAAGTATCTACAATATCACTATTGTTAAAAATGCTTAAAGTTCAAAAATAAGCATTGCATTTTAAGGAAAGACTTGTGATATCATTCTTATTACGTGTTGTTTTATGTTGATAGAATGCCTCCCAAAAGGACATCAACATCTGAAGCACCAGCCATGACTCAGGCTGCCATCAGGAAACTAGTTGCTGACAGTGTTGCTGCAGCTCTAGAAGCACAAGCTGCAACAATGGCAAGTACTAACAATCCCAATAGGAACACCAGACCTACTGGAACTCCTGTAGCAAAAATGGGAAACTATAAAGAGTTCATAAGCTGTCAACCTTTCTACTTCAATGGTACGAAAGGAGCAGTTGGCCTCATTCGCTGGTTTGAACGGACTGAATCAGTATTTTCTCGTAGCAACTGTGCCGAGGAAAACAAAGTGACATTTGCTACTGGTACCCTGACTGATGACGCCTTATCCTGGTGGAATGCATACGCCCAACCTATTGGAATAGAACAAGCTAACAAGATCACCTGGACTGAGTTGAAAAGGCTCTTAACAAATAAGTATTATCCTCGAACTGAAGTCAGAAAAATAGAAGATGAATTTTACAATATGACTGTAAAAGGAAATGATCTTAAAACTTATGTTAGAAGATTCAAAGAATTAGCAGTCTTATGCCCAAACATGGTACCAAAGACCGAGAAACTCATGGAAGTTTTCATTGGAGGATTACCCAAAAGTATTGAAGGAAATGTTACCGCCTTTAAACCTCAAACTTTGGAGGAAGCCATTACCATAACTCAGAGGTTGATGGATCAGGTAACAAAGCATAATTCTATGCACGGAATCAATGGTCATAAACAAAAGTTTGATGATAAAAGGAACACCACTTAGAGCAACAACTGCCCCAATAATCGCATCAACAACTATTAAAACAACCATAACAACCGCAACAATGATTACCGCCAACAGCAGAATAAAAGACAGGAAACTTTTTGGTCTTATGCTGCCACCCCAACTAAAAACAGTAGGTATACTGGAAGCCTTCCTTTGTGTAAGAAATGCACTTTACATCACACAGGACCTTGCACTATCAAGTGTCAGACTTGCAGCAGGGTGGGTCATCTGACCATAAACTGCAGAAACAAAGGACCAGCCACTGGAAGCAATCAGCAACCAATATTAGTAATTTGTCATGCCTGTAGAGAGAAAGGGCATTACAATTATCAGTGCTCAAAGGCAAACAACAGTGCCCACGGAAGAGCATACTTGCTGAGGGACAAGAACGCTCACCGAGACCCGAACGTAGTCACGGGTACGTTCCTTCTAAACCAACATCTAGCTAGAGTATTATTCGATTCCGGAGCAGATAAAAGTTTTGTATCCATAACTCTTGCTTCTATGCTTAATATCCCACCAATTACACTAGATACCACTTACGATATTGAAATGGCCAATGGAAACTTAGTAGGCACTAATACCGTTATCCAGGGTTGCACTCTGATTTTGTTAAATCAACCTTTCAAATTTGAATCTCATGCAATTAAACTCGTAGTTTTGACGTCGTCATGTATGGATTAAGTTATCTAGTATCAAGCTAGAATTATTTGTGACGAGAAAGTCGTCCACATCCCAATTAACGGTGAAACTTTGATCATCCGAGGTGATCAAAGTAAAACCCGACTAAGTCTCATATCCTGTATAAAAACCGAAAGGTATATATCCAGGGGATGTCAAGTTTTCATAGCCCAAGTAATGGAAAAGAAGTCAGACGAGAAAAGACTAGAAGATATCCCAGTAGTAAGAGAATTCCCAAAAGTTTTTCCTGAAGATCTACCTGGCATTCCTCCTGTTCGCCAAGTAGAATTCCAAATCGATCTAATTCCAGGAGCGGCACCAGTAGCCCGAGCACCTTATAGATTAGCTCCTTCAAAAATGCATGAACTATCTAACCAACTTCAAGAGTTAGCACACCGAGGTTTTATACGACCAAGTACTTCACCCTGGGGAGCTCCTGTCTTATTTGTTAAAAAGAAAGACGGATCTTTCAGAATGTGTATCGATTACCAGAAGTTGAATAAACTTACTGTAAAGAATCGTTATCTATTACCCAGGATCGATCACTTATTTGACCAACTTCAAGGTTCGAGTATCTACTCGAAAATCAACTTAAGATCAGGCTATCATCAACTGAGAGTAAGGAATGAAGATATTCCCAAGACTGCTTTCAGAACGAGGTATAGACACTATGAATTTCAAGTGATGCCATTTGGTTTAACTAACACACCTGCTGTATTCATGGATCTCATGAATCGTGTGTGCAAACCATACTTGGATAAATTTGTGATAGTGTTCATCGATGATATTCTCACCTACTCTCGTAACAAATAAGAACACGTAGATCATCTAAGAATAATCGTGGAATTACTCAGAAAAGAGAAATTATATGCCAAGTTCTCCAAGTGTGATTTCTGGATCAATATCGTACAATTTCTTGGACACTTAATTGATAGTCAAGGACTTCATGTTGACCCCGCCAAGATTGAAGCAGTTAAGAATTGAGCATTTCCTACTACACCCATAGAAATACGTCAATTCTTAGGACTTGCCGGCTACTATCGGAGATTTATCAATGATTTTTCAAAGATTAGAAAGTATTTGACTGAATTAACCCAGAAAAACAAGAAGTATATCTGGGGAAAGACCAAGAGACAACTTTTAAACTGCTTAAGCAGAAGCTTTGTGAAGCTCCAATCTTAGCATTACCAGAAGGAAACAACAATTTTTCTTGTTTAATGTGATGCATCACTTCAAGGACTGGGAGCTGTATTAATGCAAAGGGAAAAGGTTATTGCATATGCATCCCGACAACTCAAACCTCATGAAGAAAACTATACCACTCATGATCTCGAATTAGGAGCAGTTGTGTTCGCTCTTAAAATTTGGAGACACTATCTATACGGTACAAAGTGTACTGTGTTCACTGATCATAAGAGTCTTTAGCATATCCTTAATCAAAAAGAGTTAAACATGAGATAACGTCATTGGTTAGAATTACTCGCAGATTACAATTGTGAGATTCGTTACCATCCTGGAAAGGCAAATGTTGTGGCAGATGCCTTAAGCCGAATCAAACCACTCCGAGTTAGATCATTAGTCATGACCCTTCACCCAAAGTTACCAACACAAATCCTCGAAGCTCAAACTGAGGCAATCAAAGAAGAAAACATAAAATCCGAGAACCTATGAGGAATGAACAAATCATTTGAAATACATCCTGATGGAACCTGATGTATCAAGAATTGAAGATAGTTACCACTCTTCGGTGGTTTAAGAGACTTAATCATGCATGAGTCTCATAAATCAAAGTATTCCATTCACCTAGGTTCTGACAAGATGTATCAGGATCTAAAGAAACTCTATTAGTGGCCTAACATGAAGGAAATTATCGCTGAATATGTTGGTAAATGTTTAGCATATTCTAGAGTTAAAGCTGAATGTCAGAAGCTGTAACATTCCGTATTTAAGGTCACTATTTATTCTGAACTTTATTTCTATTTTTATTTTTATGCAAAGTCATTTATTTTACGTTTACCCGATTAAGTACGAATTTCCCGTTCTTAGCTTTAAGTGAGCCGTATTTAGGAATCTATTCCATCTTCGTGCCTTAAGTGGTTTAATATTCTCATAATACTCCCCGATGATCATAATTTTTGTTCTTGTCATTTTCCGTTGTGTTTCGTGTTTACGTAAATTCTTGCTAAACCTCGCGTTTACCTAAACCTTACTTTTTTATTTAACCAACCCAGACATCCACATTTGAATAAACTAATACACAAAAAAAATAAAAAAATAAATGATAAACCCCTCATTTATTTACCCCTAGCCGGCCACACCTAGCCACACCAACCCATTTACAACTTCTATAAAACACCCATCTCTCTCAACTCCCCATACATGCAAAAGTTGCCATCACCATAAAAATCTCCTCCCATCTCTTGGCTTTGTGGCTACCGAATCTACCACCACCACCACCATCATCTTACAAAAATTTTCTTCACCTTTTTACCATCACAACATCATCCTTGAGTTGCTTGCAAAGTTTGGTAGATTTTCTTGAAGTTTTGAAGAAGTTCTTGATGTTTTAATGGAAGGTTTTAATCAAGACTAGGTTGGATCTTGGACTATTGTTATTTAGGGTGTATTGAACCCTTGTGAGTCAATATTTAGGGTGTTGGAGTGGGTCTAACTCAGCCCCTAACAAGAAGGAAGTGTTTGTTGGTTTTGATTTTCTTGTCTAAATCATTTTCTAGTAAGGTTACTTCTTGATCTTTGATTTTTCTTTTACTTTTGATCCATGAAAATGGATGTTTAATTCTGGAAATGCATGTTTATATGATGTATGAGTTGTGTTTAAGAGCTTGGTATGGCATTGCATGTGATTGGTTAGAGTTAGGATTGATGTTTGGATGAGTTTTAGAGTAAATAATTGGGACTGTTTTGAAACAGTAGAAAAAACGTGTTATAGTAGAAATATTTTGGCTTGGAGCCTATGATTAAATTACATGTCTGGTTAGATATATGTCTTGGCATCATAGGATAGTTGGATGCTCAACCAACTCCTTGGGATGAGGGAGATTTGGTCAAAATAAGAAAATAGGTCAAATCTGGACCTATGATTAGAAAATGAGTTAAACTCCAGGTTTTTGCAATAAAAGGTTAGGTTTTAAAGATTGGGTCAGTGGTATACATCTTAAGGAAGCTATATCAATTGGCCTCACCTTCATTGCTATCATGGTTTAGGAATTATGGCCATTTCCGTAAAGGGTAAATTTTTTGGAAACTTTCTGTTTTGGGTAACCAGGGGTAAAAGAGTCTTTTACTATGGTTCTGAAACTTTGTAGATTATGAGTCTTACATTTTTGGAAACTAGACATAAAGAGATTTCCAAGAGTGAAAGCCTCACATTTAGAACATTTGTGAGCTAGGAGATATGAATCCATGAAGTCGAGTTAAAATCAGAAACTAAGTTTTTATGTCTAGTCTCAAAATTTAAAAACGTATAGTACACTTTGATAAAATAAAATTTTAAAAGCCGAAACTTAGTATAGGTTCATTTACCTATAAGACCAGATCACAAGTCATTTTGGGAGTAAAAAGGATTTGGGGAAGTTCTAGTGGAATGCCATGCTTATCTCGGAAACATATCTCATGATCACTTGTTTAATTTTTACGTATTGTTTCTTTCTACGTACTAAGTCGCGTCACGTCTTTTAGGAGGTGCTTAGGAGTACTTCCCGCTCGTTCGAGACTCGTCATACTTCTGATCTAATTGTTCTCTCGGTGAGTTCATAGCCTCGCCTTTCTACTTATAAATGTTTTTATAAACCCCGCGAGGGAGATACATGCTAGTTTTATAAATTGAACACAAGTGATTTTCGGTATGCTGGTCCCGATTGTGAACTAATTGCATAAGTACCTATTGCAAAAAGGCCCCTAATTTCATGCACTGTTAATTACCTATGATGGGTGAGCGCTAGTACATTAAGTAGATCTATTGGGCCGTGACTGCCCTGTCTGGGGTTGTGACATCCATGGCGCGATCACCCCTAAAGGACATTTTGTATTGAGAATTTCTTTAGGTATATTGCAATATTACCTAGTTGTGGGGCAAATGATTACATATTTATAATATGTTGGTTAACGTTTCAGTGGCATGAGCTTAATGCATTAGTGATTATAACTTGTTTGATCCACAAGTTTTCGATGATTAAAAATACTTGTGTTCACTCTTTATTTCATATAAACTCTATGGATTCACTCAACGTTTTCGTTGACTTTTTAGCATGTTTTATCTCAGGTAATCAGGGTTGATGGCTTGGAGTGGCGAATGGAGTTTAGCGCGAAATGTTTTGACTAAACTTGTTTTGGTTCCATTCATTGAAAACACTTTGTGTATGGTTTTAAAACTTATGTTATGATGTTGTATGGTGACGATCTTGTGGACAAATTTTCGACTCTGATCTTACATGAATGGGACAATGTTATGTTTTAAATGTCTCTTTTGAGTCGTTCTTTATATTCTTATGTTGTTGTGCTATGACTTAACACCCAAACTGTTGGTTCCGCTGCAAAATAAATTTGGGGGTGTTAAAGATTGGTATCAAGAGCTTAAGGTTATAGAAAACTAGATCGTTTTTCAAAAACCTAAACTATAACTTTTTTTTCTTTCGCGCGCTAAGACTCCTCGTGGCCCTCGTCCAAGTCATGCTTATGATTCCTATTTAAGTACTTATGCACGTTTCGGGTGCATTGCTATTAAAATATTTATATGATTAATATTATGATATATTAAGATATATATCGATTACCATGCTTATTCAAAAAGCATTGAAAAATTATTTGCTTTAATTATATAAAAATGTAATTCATATACATAACAAATATTATCATTCATATTTGGTTTATTATCGATCATCACGTTCGTTCATGGAGCATCGTCATGCATTTGCATATTTGTATAAGTCATTATTCGTATAATATTTTTTTATATAGTGACCTTATGTCATTATTTTGCGTGATTTACAAATTATCATGGAAAACCTACCTCCTCCTAATCATGTTGCGGATCTTCCTGAAGATGATTCGGAAGAGCAACCTGAACTCGCACCCGAACCTGGCCATTTAAATGGATTTGCACTTCACCAAAATCCTTAACCAGTGGGTAACATGAATGGATGGATACCCGAAGATGGTGAAGAAGAAGAAAAGGAAGAAGATCCAGAGATGGAAGAAGAAATGGAGGAAGAAAATGATGATGATGATGCCGAGGTCATCAACCCTTATGAGGAGGTTGATCCCCTTAACCTACCACCACCAGATTCAGACACCGAGTCCGAGGATATGGCAGTTGCTCCTACTCCTGCTGATCATGAGCAAGAGGCTGAGGCTGATACTGTTGGTACCATCACTAGGGTACCATATTCTGTGCGCCCATTCTCGGGTATCGTCTATATGGGTAGTGGACCTTCTCGGCAGGTTTTTGCCCCTGGACCTACAGGAAGGGATATCAACACTCTACATCACCAGGTCAAGGGCCTTACTCAACAAATGGTTGATCGGGCTAACACTGAACACTCAACCTTGAAAAGGCTTAGTGTGATGGATAAATATTTGGCAGAATTCGACACTGATTTAAGAAGTGAAATTAAGGGTCAACATGCACTCAGGCAGAGTGTGTGTATGTTGGAAGATCAAGTTTGAGAGTTAGTGAAGGGAGACCGAGAATAAAATAAGAAATTGAAGACGATATTAGAATCTACTCAAAGGGATTTTAATCGCTTGTCATGGCACCACCATAATCTGAGACAGTGGTCCTTTAAGGTTCAATGGCACCTACACCCATTCAGACATTATTGTGAAAGACCATATGTGGCACATACTGCTCTAGTGGCTCATGTTGATCATGCTAACCCCGATGATCCTTCTCCATGTCCTACTCGTCGTCCTCAACACGATGATCCCTATGTCATGGTTAGAGATGCTACCGCTAGAAATGAGGGCGATGATGCTGCTACTACTAGTGACCCACAACCGTCACAGCCACCTGGATCCCCACATTATCATCTATAGTGTAGGATCATTGTAGTCTCTTTATTTTGCTATCACTAAACCGGGCATGTCAGTTTATAGACTTGGTACTTAAGATCGTAATGACTTTGGTCATGTTTTGGTAAAAGAATGCAACCTTGTACTATCTTTTGTGATGGACGAAGAATTAATATCCTTGCTTATCTATATGATGTGTTGTGATCTCTTTTGGGCTTTGATTGTTTATACATGTGTGATTATTATGTTTGCCTTGGAATTGATTGCTTATACATGTTATGGTTATACCATTATATGAATACTCATTGAGTTTTCTTCATGATATGATAGAATCATGCCGCCAAAGGCAATGACCCAAGCTGCCATTCAGAAGCTTATCTCTGATAGAGTGGCTGCAGCACTTGCTCAGGATCATGCTACAAGAGGAAACACTAATGGAGCCGACAGATCCGACGGTAATACCAGGGAAAATACTGGAGGCCAAGGTGTGGGCACCACCTGCTCGTTAATGTACATACTTAAGTTTCATGAAATGTAACCCCACTAGTTTCCGCGGGAACTAAGGTGCTGTTGAGTTATGCCATTGGTTCGAGAAAACGGGAAGTGTTTTCAGCATCAGCGAATGTGCAGAGAGAAATGATTCGGGTATATAGTACACACTTATATAGCAACCCTAATACAGATTCTGACCGAATGCCCTTGACCAAGGCAAAAGGTCAAATTCCACAAAAGGATAAAATACACAAGATAGAATCAATAATAAAAAGATTCCGGAAGAGATATTCCCGGGTCGTATGTCCCAACGAGGCTGCAATTGAAAGTAATCCTGGTTTGATGAGAAATTGAATGATGGAGAATATATGATGGAAACACTGATATAATTACAACTAAAATTAATTAAATAAAACCTAATTTAATCTACGGGAAACAGATATAGGAAATGGGGATCTTAAAAACTACGGGAAACAAAATTAGTTATAGGGAAATCCTAAAATTAAATCTATACTAAAATACGGGGAACAGAATCAGGTATCGGGAAACCTAAATACTAAAAATTAAGAAAATAAATGCTAAATTAAATTAAAAATCAAAATTAAATTCTAATTAACTTAATTTGAAAAATAAAGAAAACTAGAACTAAAACGGAGGTCGTTTGAATGTAAAACGAAAAGAAACGGTAAAACGCACCCGGTAAAACGGGTCTAAGACTGAAATTTAAGAAAAATTAAGCCTACACTAAATTTTATATTTTTCCTAGACACTAAATGACAAAAGAAAATTTTATAAAAAAGAAAAATATTTTTTTATTAATTTTTGGATTTTTTATGAATTTTTAAAGATTTAATTAATTAACAAAAATAAACTTTTTCTAAAAATTAACACTAAAATTTTTCTTTTATTTTTCAAAAATACTAGATTTAAAATGAAAATTAATGCAAAAAGAATTTTAATTTTTCAACTATTTTTCTATTTTTTATGATTTTTATAAGAAAAAGTAATAACTAAAATCTACTTTAATTCCTAGAAAATACAAATTTAACTGGAAAAATATAGAAAAATAGTTTTTATAAACTACAAAGGTGCAGAAAATTTATGGAACAAAAAGCCCCAATTTCTAAAAGCTAATTGAACCCTAATTTGCTTAATTAAAAATATGAACCCTAATTATAAAACTAAAAACTAAAAATATTAACTTAATTATTATTCTAGAAAAGACAGGGTGCAAACTTGGTAAAGTGAAAGACAAGGGTAGGCGGGGTAACTAGGGAAATTTTACACTATAGAGAAAACGGGTAACCCTAGGCTTTAAGAAAAGTACCAACTAGACCCTACGATTTCAGCTTATTTTGGCTTATTAAAAAGTGGCTTTCAGCAAAAACTTAAAACTACAAAGTTGCTCAACAGCTTATTCTTAACAACTTTAATAAAGGCACTTTCAACTTTAGACCAAAGAATAAGCTGAAAAATAAGCTGCAAGTCTGCTGTTACAGAAAGTACTTGTTTGCTAAGCTTTTTAGATTTTTGCTTATTGTGAGCTTAATTCTTGATGAAAATTTAAACTAGAAGATGCTTATTAATGCCTAAGATGTGTATTAGAAGATTCTAAACTAATATTAACCTGGTGTTAACAATTTTAGAAAGAAAACTAAGATGGAAAAATGCAAATTTTGATGAAACTGTTTTTTAGCTTTTTTCTAATAAGCTAACAGGCTTATTTCTGAACTTTATAAGCTGAACTTTTGAAAATAAACTAACCTAATTACCTTAATTCAACCTAGATAAAAAGATTTCCACAATTTCCAATAGAAATGAAAAACTTAAAGTGTGAAATGGCAAAAGCTTATGCTGATGTGTAGTGCTTGCTGATGCACTTGGCTGCTGGTGCAATGTGCAATGCACAAAGATGAAGGAAAGAATTTTTGAGGTTCTACCCCTTTAAACCAACTAACAAGATGCTACTAAACTTATATTTGCCATAACAAAGAACTACTAAGCTTTAAACCTTCAAAAATTGAAACCTCTAAACCATTAAAAACTGCCCTGGTGCAAACAAAACTATTTAAGCTCTAATTTTTGTAATCTCACTCACTAACTTCTAAAAACTTTTTAAATCTTTAACATATGACCTAGCTCAGCTTAATGAAGAGTTTTGACAGAGTATAGTTGACTTTAAAAGTCAAATTGAGCATAATCCAAACACTCCTTTATGAATTCTGTCAAAACAAATTAAGCTTTAAATCCTTTCTGAAAGCTTAAACTCCAAAACTTTTTATCTACTATTGCTAAAACTGAACTAATGAAACTATTTTAGCTTTTAAATGCCTAGCTTATTAAGAAAAATACACTAGTTTCTCTCCTAGCCTATTATACTAGAAATGCCAGAATTAGAGAATTTAGGTCATTAATGAACTAAACATATAACAGCTCAATGCATTAGCATCACTAGGCTAATCTAAACAGATCTAAACACAATTGACATAAACAAGAGCAAAAAAATAAGCTGATTGGCTTATTCCTCCATAAACTTCCAAAATGAACACAAATGCCTCAAGTGATCATTTTAAATTGTAAATGAGTTAAACTGATGAAATGAAAACTTAAACAACAAAAATTGATTAAAATTGAGCTTATGAGAAGTAATAAGCTCAAATGAGCTTATTAAGAGCTTATTTGCTAAATTTAACTTCAAACTGAAAACAAATGATGAAATAACATGTAACTTAGTTGAATTACATTAAAAATGCTTGAAAGAAATACTGAATTTAAATTACACTAAAAAAACATAGTAAAAAGTGGTGGTTTCCTTCGGCTTGCTTTTCTCCTTTTATAGCAGCTTAAAACCTTTCTGGCTCATGGGTTGAGCTTGTTGTAAGAGTACAAGGCAGTCCTAAGCAAATCCTAGCCCTCCATTTTGTCTTGACTTCATCTCACCATTGAAAGGTTTCGTTGGGTTGAGTGTTCTGTTAGGGGAGGGGGTTATAGGGTCATTGGGTAAGTGGGAATTGGTGAAGGTGAGCTGTGAGTGTACTTAGGATAGTGGTATGGGCGTGAAACCGTGGGGGAGAGGGGTTTTAGGTTTTGGCGCCAAGTGGTTCGAGTACCGTTATAGTTACAGGTTTTAAAAGAAAGGTTTGGAAAAGATGCACAAATGGTCCTCCACGTTTCTCTCTCTTTTCATTTCTTTTAAAGCCCAAGTTTAGTTATAACAAGTTTTAGAAAGTGATAGAATTAGCCCCTCCGTTTTTATAAAAGAAATAAAGAAAGGTTTAAGGTAATTGCATAAATGGTCCCTGCGTTTTATAACTAAAAGAATAAAAGGGATTTTTGGAAAATTGCAATTTTAGCCCTTGTGTTTTATTTCTTTTGTTTTCTTTATAAAACAACTTTCAAAACTTGGCATTTTTGGCCCCTTGGTTTTGTAAAAAAGTATTTGGGCTTATGGGTTTCTTTTGTGAATTGGGCCCCCCCCAAAATTTTTGTTTTTTGGGTTTGGCCCAATAAGGGTGGTTTCGCTATTGGGCTTTTTTTAAGTCCAATAGGTTTGTGATAGGTTTGTTGTGTACAAATCTAGATTGGCTGCACAACGGGCTTAGGATTGGGCCTTCAAAGTCTTCATCAGTCTCTGTCAAATGCACCCAAATGGGCCTGTTTGTAATTGATTGATGGGCCCATTTGGTCTTCACAGTCTTCATAATTATACTATTGGGCTTTCCCGGCCCATCAGATGGGTAAAGATTGCATTCAATAGTATTCTTCAGTTCCGGCTCCGGTTTGACTGCTGATTCTTCAGTATTGACTCTGACTTTGGCATTTTTGGACTTTGGCCTTGATTTTGCACAGTCTTTTCCATTCCATGCTCAGTTTTGTCATTTTGGCTTGGTTTTCTGTCTTTTTGTTGATATCCACTTCCTGCACAATACAAATGCAAAACAAACATATATTTGGCAGTTTTTGTCTGTTTCTGGTCATTTAAGCTCGTTTTTAGAGGTAAAAGATATGTGTAATTAGGCACATATCAGTAGTCACTAGAAATGCCATTTGCTGGTTTTCTAGAATTAAAAGAGTTTGTTCATTATGAACTCATCTCTCACGTAGTTAAATTAGGATTCTCTACGTACCTCCATAAAATGGAAATCTTCTATGTCCACTAGTAGCAAACTCACGTAGATGAAGAAAAGTGAGTTAGTGGGAAATTATTAACATAGAAGTAGGATTAGTTTTTTATCTTACGCCGGAAAGGCATGACATCAAAACACTATGGATGAAACAAACTACATTCGACTACGACGTTCACCTCGTCTACATGTCTACAATAAACTACATCTATCGAAATCTTCTCATCAAGCTTTAACTCCATTCTATTATTCTATCGTCACATATTCTTTAAATATTACAAATCATGACAATTAATTATCTCATATGAAGTAATTGATTTATTCAATTGACAAGAAGTTGATTGAAAACATCTATAAATCCTCGTTAAATCTTCTCTCGGCTTGACAACTTAATTATTTCATCCGAAGTAATCAAAGTATTTTTAATTAACGAAATGTTAATTAAAATGTCAATTAAAATTTTTAAATCATCTCTAAACCACCTCTCGATCCAAAAATCTTGACAACTTAATTATTTTATTAGAAATTATTTAAGTTTACTTAACTTAACGTAAAGTTAAATTAAAAATGTCAAGTATTTTCTCTCGCCTTAAACTTCATTATTTTGACGACTAGATTATCTAAAATAATATTGCTAGTAGCTCCCGACGCATTTTGATAATTGTACATTTACAAAACTAGTCAAAATCGATAATTTTTTTTTTCTCAGATAGGCGCCCCCCCCTTAAAATTAAGGGGACTGGTCGTGTTAAAGTTGGCGGCCCCCTTATATTTAAGGGGACCAACCATTAAAATCCCCAAACACCCCATTTCTTTTTCAAAACACAATACCAAACACCCATTTTCATCTTTCCATCTCTCTGCTACTGTGTGACGAACACACACACTCCAAAACCACAAAATCAAACTTTCAAACTTAAAATTCATCCAATCTCGCAAGTGGCAAACACCAATAACAAGATTAACAACCTCTATTGTTAGATTTCCTACACTTCTCTTTTTCAATTTCATTCAATTTTGCTCTCAATCAAAATTGGGTATTTTTTATAACTTTTATATTTTTATGTATATTTTTATGATTAAGTCTAGGAAATCCATAACTATAATGATTCTCATAGTCATAGGATTTCAAAATTGTCAATAGGATTAAGTCACAAATTTGTTTGGTGTTGGAAACACGTAAAGTGTCGGTCACTTCCAAGTTGTAACAGGTCTTAGCTCGTAGTTAGTTTCATGATTAGATTAGTAATCTAGTCCGGCCCAAGGCCCATGGGAGGCCCAACTGATCCCATGGCCGGCCTCCATAGGCTTTATATAGACCCTCTCCTAGTCTTGGAGAGGGTTGGTTGTTCCATTCCATTACATTTCATTTTATACATTCATCCATTTTCCATCCTATTTCTCTCTAACATCACAACCCACATCTCACTCTTGTTCTTGGTTTGATCTTAAGATTACTAGTATTCATCAATTGGTATCAAGAGCCATGGAGTGGTGTGTTTAGTTTTTGTGTTTGATTTGTGTTCAAAACCTTTACAAAGAGCAAATTAGTGATTCAAATTTTTTGGCTTAAAAACCTTAAAGTTTTCATTTTTATTGTTCCTATAGGGTTAGTAATACTAGTTGTACAATAATTTTTTGCTAAAAACCATTAAAAATCATGTCTTTTTGAGTTTTGAAAATTTGGGTTTCGTAATAGTTAGAATCGAACTAGAGAATCGAACAAGGGGATCGAACTAGAGAATCGAACAAGGGGATCGAACTAGATCACCGAACGAGAGGACCGAACGAGTTGTTGCATAGATTGAACCGAACAAGCTTCATCAGTTTTGATCGAACGAGTAGCTTCTAGTTTGAATCAAACGAGTGACTTCTAGGTTGCATCGAACGAGCACTCTCTAGTTAAGATCGAACGTGTGTTTTTCACTTGTTAGAACCGAACGAAAGGACCGAACTAGGGGATCGAACTAGAGGGATCGAACTAGGAGGATCGAACCAGTGAAAAACAAATTTAGTTTAAGCTTAACAAACTCAATTTTAAATTATACGGTTCTTTCTTTGACTTGTAAAATCCCGTGAAACAAACACTTGTCTTCCCGG